>OZ020519.1:2172559-2338610 GCA_963971425.1 Bryoerythrophyllum caledonicum | reverse complement strand
GGTTGGACATATTATTGCCGGTGGCCTTGGTCTCCACATTCGCCCACAAAGCCTCCGCCTCCTTCGACCACATTTTGAGTTTTCTCCGAAACTCCTTCCTTTGTCTCTGGAAAGGGTTGGTCATAATCTTCAAGTTCATCCACCAGGAGTTAACATTGTAGAGTCTTGATTCTGCCTTGGAGGGACGACCAAGAGACTAAGCCATCAGTTCCATTCCATGGTGATTACATAGGTGTTTACCTAGGTACCTAGGTGTTTACGTGAGTTCTAAAGTCCAAACGCACGATTGTTCACAAAACAGTGCCATGTCTTGGCCATGATAAGAACTTCCTTGAAGTCACGATTGAGAACGGCTAATGGTAAGCCCATGTGCACTATTGCTACAGAAAACATCAATAATTAAGTAAGAATACATTAAAAATCCATGAACCTTAAAGCTCATTAAAATACAAAGTTCTAATCACATTACAAACAACAATAAAAGAAAGCATTTTAAGCTACCAAAATCCATCATAGGACACAAAAACATTGAATCTGTCACTATCTCATAGAAGACATTGACAAAATATTCGACAACACCTATAAAGGATAAAAGTATGCACCACCTAATCACTCAAAATAAGTAATACCCGTCACAACCATAGAAAGGGTGACAAAAATGTCCTTGATTCACTCTAGAATACCCATCACAACCTATAATGATAAAAGTAGTCACTCTCAAACACCCAAAAATATGCAATACCTGTCACGACCATCCGAAGAATGAAAACAACGTCCATGGTCCATTCTAAAATACCCTTCATGACAAAACAAAAACAAACTATTCACCAAAGTACAAACCAAACTATGCAATACCCGTCATAGCATGGTAAACATGGAAAAATCAACATAGGATTGAAAAAAAATACCTGTCACAATGATAATTATCCAAAATATGTCCCGCATTACTTCTACCTCAACCACCATACTTAAGCTACCTCACCCTCTCCTATTAAAAAACCCGCCACCATGATAATTATCCAAAATATGTCACGCACTACTTCTACCTCAACGAAACAATACTAAAACACCCTCACCCAACAAAGTACCCGTCACCATCATAAGAACCCAAAAAACGTCACACCCTCTCCTATTGCAATACCCAAAACAAACCCTAAACTCTAAAATAGTCACTCACAATTCTTGTTGCAACAAAATCATGCAATTTTGAGTGACTAATCATGCAAAAACCCTAATTTCAAATTACAAAAACGTGTCAAACTGCATAGTTTTGGTAGAGAAAAAACAAAAGAGAAGGATAAGTATTACCAAATAGACCATTTGATCGATGTTGTGCACGTGCAAATGATTCACCTCTTGCAACCTCGAGCACTTGAGGCGTCAGTATTGTCTGCGCAAGATTCTATGTGTCGTCTGTGCACATCCCATAGTCATAGGGAGCGAGCCCACGGAAATAGGAGGCGAGACTACAGAAATATGCGGAATCGGGAGCTTGGGTGGAGTCTGCGATGAGCAATGGCTGCGGTGGGCGATTAGAGATGCACGTGTAGCGTGTAGGTAGGGTCTGAGCGGGTACAGGGGCTGTGAGTCGGGGGTATTGGGAAGAGCTTGCGGGGCCGCCCAAAATCGGACTACGCGCCAATAGTGTCTAGTTGGGCTTAGACTATAGTCCCGCGGTCTGGTGCAAGGCGGATCAGAAACAGATGATGGCCGCGGGGATGACAAAGGATGGGGCAGGTTGGCCTCTATTAGTGGAGCTTCTCCCAACGAGGGGGTAAGTTGGGGCCTCTCCCATCGAAGGGGTCAGTTTGCCTTGGGAGCAGGAGCATTCCACTGTACAGTACCCTCACACAAGTATACATACTTTTTGCTTTTGTACGTTTCCACATTACACTGCAGCCAACTTTGGCAGCGTCATGAGGGCTAAAAATTTGTCCTCTTACCATGAAATTTCGGGCACAAGCTCACTTCTATGTTGAAAACATGTGTGCCAAATTTCAAGGCTAGATGATTTATATAGAAAAGATATCCAAGATTTACCAACATGGGGTAGCTGTAAGATAAGTTTCACAGCTGCCAACTTTGACACCCTTTTAAGGATTGAAAGAATTTTTTTTGCCCATTTAAATTTTAGCATGAGACGACCTCTATTTTGATTGTGTGTGAAAAATTTCAAGTCCAAAAGACCCACACAATTAAACTACATCAAAAGCTAGGAACATGTGTAGTTGTCATAAACATTTCATTCCTAGCCAACTTTGACACACTCCCAAGGATTGGATTTTTTGGTATTTTCCCATGAAATTTTTAACATGAGACTATCTTTATGTTGATCACATGCGTGCGAAATTTCAAGGCCAAAATATCTACATATCACAAGATTTTTGAAATCTACCAACATGTATAGTTGTGAGAAACATTTCACTGCTGCCAACTTTGACACCCTCCTAAGTAGTAAGGATCAATTTTTTATTTTTTCCCATGATATTCTGGACATAAGACTATATCTATGTTGGTTATACATGTGCTCAATTTCAAGTCCAAAAGACCCACTAAAGAAAAGAAACAAATCAAAATCTACCAACATGTGTAGTAACTAGTTGTGAGAAACAATCAACGAAACCATTTCACTATTGTCAACTTTGGCACCCTCCCTAGGTTGAAAAAATTGTTCATTGACCATGAAATTTTTGGCACAAGATCACCTTCATGTTGATAACATGTGTACCAAAATTCAAGGCCAGAAGATGAATACAAAAAACCATCTTTAAAATCTACCAAAATATGTAGCTACGAGAAACAATTTTGTATATCCTTTTTCCTATTCATCATATGGCCTTCCAATTTGGCACACTTATTATAAACATAGAGGTGGTCTCATGATAAAAATTTCATGGGAAAAAAAATTCTTTCAATACTTGGAAGGGTGTCAAAGTTGGCAGCTATAAAACTTTTCTCATAGCTACACATGTTGGTAAATTTTGAATATCTTCTTTTGAATTCATCTTCTAGACTTGAAATTTGGCGCACATGTTGTCAACATAGAAATGATCTTGTGCCAAAAAATTCATGGTAAATTGACAATTTTTGAGCCCTCAGGAGGGTGCCAAAGTTGGCAGTAGTGTAGTGTGGAAACGTACATATGCAAAATGAACGTATACTTGTGTGAGGGTACTACACGTAAAACTCTCCGGAGAATACGCCTGGTTCCTTCTTTGGCAGCTTGCTCCCAAGCACAAGATTTTGTGGAAAGTTGACAGCGTAAACTTACCACGGCAAGTAAGAAAGTCTGTATTCATTCCCTTCCCATGCCACTCAGTTGACCAAGCCACCAATCTGGATGTGAAAACGTCGGTATATTCTGGAAAGGTACTTACGAATTTCAGTCTAGATTTAAGGAGGTACACGTTCATCAAGATGCGCCTACTTTTGCCGTGTTCACACTGAAGTTCAGAATCCGCAAAGTGGGGTGGGCTCCTCTGAAGGATGCAGTTTGAAAGCTACAGGCGGAAGTTAGTGCGATGTTGACAAGTATAGACATCGAGCCGAGGAACCTGCACTCCTCACTAAGTTTGCAGTGCCTTAAAAAAAGCACGACGTCGTTCCTAACTTCCTTTCCCTTGATCAAGACATTATTAGGCGAGTCGGTACGCGTCTTATCGACTATCCCTATTCACATGGGCACAAGTTTTCTCCCTCACACCAGATTTCAGCGACTCACTTTAACTCGCCCCGCCCTGAGCCTGCGCGCGGAGGTACAGAAATAGTAATTCAATCTCATGCGCTGCTCCGGACGAATCCTGACCCGCAGCAACAAAGAACTAGGGGTGATGAATCTACTTTGCGAGCTCGTAAATCAATCACGTGGAAATACATCTATGACCTGGACGTATGGCTCGAACAACTGATCTGTCACGATCAGCTGCATATAAATATGAGACAAATCTCTCATATTTTTACACCATCAGCTCACATCGTCAGGCTTGCTTCGATTCGTCGACCTGCTATTGACTACCTTCTTCCTCTCAATCAGTCTTCTTCAGATTTTCATAGTTCTCCTCTCTGTCTCCGGACTCTGTCAGCATGGCCAAGCCTACCTTGCTCGCTTTGGTTTCTCTTGCTCTTCTGGTGGCCGTCGCATCAGCCACCGATCCGAGCCCCATCAACGACTTCTGCGTGGCGGACCTCAAGAGCGCGCTCATTTTCAACGGCCTCGCCTGCAAGAGTCCGGCGACGGTGAAGGCCGAGGACTTCGCGTTACGCGCCTTCCGTGCCACCGCCGACACCAACAACCCGCTCGGGATCGGCATCATCCCCGGGTTCGCCGCCGTGAACTACCCGGCGCTCAACACGCTGGGCTTCTCGCTAGCCAAGATCAACTACGCCAAGGGCGGGCTGGTGCCGCCCCACACGCACCCGCGCGCCACCGAGGTGATCACGGTGCTCAAGGGCGAGGTGTACGTCGGGTTCGTGGACACCGCCGGGAAGCTGTACGCCGCGACGCTGAAGGCGAGTGACTTCTTCGTGTTCCCTGTCGGGTTGGTGCACTTCGAGCTCAACGTGGGCAGCGGAGCGTCCGTGACGCTGTCGGTGCTGAACGCGCAGAACCCCGGCATCCAGCTGGTGGCGCCGGCGCTGTTCGGGTCGACGCCGTCCATCAAGACCGGCATCTTGTCGAAGTCGTTCGGGGTGTCCGACGCGACCACGGAGACGATCAAGAAGGGCTTCGCGCCCATTCACTGATCTGGTCCGCCGCTTTCAGAGGCGCTTTCAGAGTAGTTCACACGCACTCTAGGTTCGTAGCACGAGATTCTTCGGACGGAGTTCCATCTTAACGAGGATGAGGAGTTGGTGCAGCTAGGATTATCTGACTTCCTTCTTTGGAGAGTGCAACCTCCGTGAATTATGAACTTGGCTTAGTTGTCGAAGCACGATTATTTTCTGTTGAGTGAATGTTCTTACTGAGTTCTAGCAGCAGTCCATCTCGTTATACTTGATATGAAGCAACTCTCTCTTGCGTCAAATTTGACTAGCACATATAATGTTTGCTACCAGAATGCAATCTTGGAACATGATACTTGCTTTGAAAATGGAATAAAGTTTTAGTCTTGTATGCAGAAGCTGCTCTGGAGAGTTCAAAATGCAGACATTGCTTTCATTTCTGTCCGAGTGGATATATGTATGTGCCCAGGTGACCTTGCACCTTTAGAGCAATCCTCCGCACCGGCCTCTGCAACTGCTGCCTGACTCCTCACTAAGAATTGGTACAGTCGTGCTTTGATACAGCGGTGAGACTCTTATATCAGAGTGAACAAGTGGTTCATCTGCCTTACTTTGTCAATGCTTCTTTCCTCCAACTCAATGTTCATCCCGTAGTTTAGATTCATGTTCTGCCCATAAGCACCAACGTAAAAACCAAGACAGTGATCAGCCAATGTACTTTAGCTGCAGTTCCACAACAGATCGTAGTAAGCACCAGCTTCAGGATGTTTACGATTGTGTGAGGAAATTAGACTGGTTGGTTACAACATTCCTCATTCTGCAGAGAATATATGTTTCAATTGCTTTCCAAGTTGGCAAGTTCCGTTTTGTGGAATTCATTCGATGATGGCCGCGCGAACGCGAGCCCCCGCTGCCACAAATGATGACGTGTATGCGTCGCGTCGGAAGATACTAGAACTCCCATGTCCGTCGTGCCCTAGGCCATCCACCTTCATGATCATGGATCGAATATGCCTAGGTAAGTCACTCCGCAGGGTACTTGTGGGCCAGGACATGCAGATCTGGCCCCAACAATGTGGTACTAAACGGAACTTGCAACTCCGCCCTTCAACTTGACCTACTGTAACCCTTACTTTCGGAGAGTTATTAGGGCACACAATATATATTCCAAGTAGCTCGAACTTACAGCATTCGAAGCTGCACGTACAACACAATCCTCGTGAGAGACAATAACGATTACATCTTCACGATGCTTTGAGCTCGCTTCAGGTCGAAGGCGTAGATGTTCTTAATGTTACTTTCCCACGTCCGAACACATGCACGAGAGTTGGGGTCAGCCTGGCGTTTGGTTTCAACCTTTTCTCTGTAGCGTATTCCCAAAACTTATCATTTATGATAATATATGTTCTTCTGGAGATTTCCATCCAAATTCCTGTTTGGTTTCTAGGATTGGTGGGGGCCGCGCGAACGCGAGCCCCCTCTGCCACAAATTATGACGTGTATGCCCCCCGTAGGAAGATACTAGAACTCCCATGTCCGTAGTGCAATGGAGATGGTTGCCCTAGGCCATTCACCTTCAGGATCATGGATTGACCCCGCCCAGGTAAGTGATTGGAGAGTCGCTCGCCAAGGTATTTGTACACCGTGACGTGCATGTACGACTTCAAATGATATGGGATATAGGCCCTCCAGAATGTCCTCGCATCTCTCAGTTTGGTTGACTGTCTCCAGATATCTTGGTTTCCAAATCACTGGGGTTGTGGTTTCTTATTTTTTCATAGTGATATCCAATGTTCAATGTTCATCTCGTAGTTTAGATTGATGTTCTGCTCAAAACCACCAACGTGAAAACCAAGAAAGAGATCAGCCATTGTACTTAGCTGCAGTTTCACAACCTGCAAAAATCAGCAAATTGCGATTGAAGCAATTGACACATCCAAAGCACCAGCTTCAGGATGTTTACGATTTGTTCTTGAACATGAAGCAACTCTCTCTTGCGTCAAACAAGATCTCGTTCTTGATATGAAGCAACTCTCTCTTGCGTCAAATGTGACTAGCATATATTATGGTGCTACCAGAATGCAATCTTGGAACATGATACTTGTTTTGAAAATGGAGTAAAGTTTTAGTCTTGTATGCAGAAGCTGCTCTGGAGAGTTTTAACGCAAAAATCACGCAGACATTGCTTTCAATTGTGTCCGAGTGGATATATGTATGTGCCCAGGTGACCTTGCACCTTCAGAGCAATCCTCCGCACCGGCCTGTGCAAATGCTGCCTGACTCCTCACTTAGGATCGGTACAGTCGTGCGTTGATACAGCGATGAGAATATATTAGAGTTAACAAGTGATATTCATTTGCCTTACCCTTACAATGCTTCTTTCCTCCAACTCAATGTTCAGCTCTCGTAGTTTACATTGATGTTCTGCCCAAAACCACCAACGTAAAAACCAAGAAAGAGATCAGCCACTGTACTTAGCTGCAGTTCCCCTACACATCCTCTTCAGGATGTTTACGATTGTGAGGAAATTAGACTGGTTTTCACAACATTTCTAATTCTGCAGTAAATTAGTTTCAATTGCTTTCCAAGTTCCGTTTTGTGTAATTCATTCGATGACGGCCGCGCGAACGCGAGCCCCCGCTGCCACAAATTCTGACGTGTATGCCTCGGTAAGTCACTCAGCAGGGTACTTGTGGGCCAGGACATGCAGATATGGCCCCAACAATATGGAACTAAACGGAACTTGCAACTCCGCCCTTCAACTAGACCTACTCAACCCTTACTTGCGGAGAGTATTAGGGCACACAATATATATTCCAAGTAGCTCGAACTTACAGCAATCGAAGCTGCACGTACACCGCAATCCTCGTGAGAGGTAATAACGATTACATCAAAACGATGCTTTGAGCTCGCTTCAGGTCGAAGGCGTAGATGTTCTTAATGTTACTTTCCCACGTCTGGACTGAACACATGCACGAGAGTTGGAAGGATGCGGCCAGGCGCTTGGTATCTCTGTAGCATATTACCGATATTAATTTAAGAGAGTTTATGTTGTTTTGGATATTTTCATCCAAGTTCCGTCAATTCCTGTTTGGTTTTAAGGATTGGTAGGGGCCGCGCGAACGCGAGCCCCCGCTTCCACAAATTATGACGTGTATGCCTCCCGTAGGAAGATACTACAACTCCCATGTCCCAAGTGCAATGGAGACGGTTGCCATAGGCCATCCACCTACAAGTTCATGGATCGACCCCGCCCAGGTAAGTGAAAACTGAGTCGCTCGCCAAGGTGTTTGTACACCGTGACCTACATGTACGGCTGCAAACGATATGGGATATTGACCCTCCAGACTGTCCTCGCATCTCTCAGTTTGGTTGACTGTCTCTAGCTATCTTGGTTTCCAAATCGCTGGGGTTGTGGTTTCTTATGTTTTCATAGTGATATCTTATGTTCAATCCCATCCACCAAACCGTTGGGATGAGACTAAGGGTGCAAATTGTGACTGGAATGATCCTGAATTCATGACACCAGTTCTGATGCTTCGAAGAAGTCTACTTAGCCAAGACACATTCGTGGACCCAGACATGAAAGAAATGCTCGCCTTCTGAGAAGCTCATTTCTGTTGATGCGTTACGGAACGATGATCGCCAGCCTCCCTCACATGAATATTTTATGAAGTATGTGACTTCGTCACTGATCTGGAGCCCAAAGCAAAAGGACTTCACCGAACAATTAGGCATGAGTCGATTGGCATCGAAACAGCTCTGTTTCACCACAAAGTGAAAAGGCAAATGAGTTTTCCTGAAAGTCACCAAAATACACTGGATAGGTACCCCGAATCTTAAGGTCTTATGTTAGTAACCGGGACCACGTGCACATGGTGTCTTGGCTTGGGAAAGGTTTGGGGGAACTATTGATCAACCCTGTGAGAACTTAGGGTACTATGGGGGAGCTTTAGCTTGCATGGGGTAGGGCCCAAGAACATTGATTGTAAAGCATTTCATTGGTTTAGAAAAAGGCAATATGAAATTTCCTCACGCTCTTTTTTTTCCGTTTACATCTCATACTCTCTGGCACCATATTCCTCCGGACTTGCCCATTTGGGAAGCACTTTCAGGAAAACTCTAAAGCTTTCCGGCACTTGATTGCTCGACATTAGAGTTTTCCTGAAAGTGCTTCCCGAATGGGCAAGTCAAGAGGAATATGGTGCCAGAGAGTATGAGATGTATAAATGGAAAAAAAAAAAGCATGAGGAAATTTCATGTCGCCTTTTCTGCACCAATGAAATGCTTTACAATCAATGTTCTTAGGCCCTACCCCATGCAAGCTAAAGCTCCCCAATAGTACCCTAAGTTCTCACAAGGTTGACCAATAGTTCCCCCAAACCTTTCCCAAGCCAAGACACCATATGCATGTGGTCCCGGTTACTAACATAAGACCTTAAGATTCGGGGTACCTAACCAGAGTATTTTGATGACTTTCAGGAAAACTCAATTATCTCTTCCCATCACCCTCCCAAAACCAGCATCGGCAATCAGTTGATGCTGATTCCTCAGGCTTGGTCTGGGCCCCAAACTGCTGTCAATTCTTGCCCCAAACACTGCCCTAACCAGCAGCTCCTGCTTATAAAGTGGAGCAACATTCCACAAAGAACAGTGCCTCTAGTCCTTCCCCTCACAGCTACCGTTACTTGGTTACACAATCCTTGGTTTTGAGCTCACAATTAGGAAGTTTTGGTGGTTGTTTGTCCATTTGATGTTTTTCACTGAGATAACTATGCTGGAGGTGAACTTCTTTCCTTTGCTCTACAATTTCATGGCTCATTGCCAGTAGTTACAAAATTATCTCTTTCATATTGTAATGTTTTTTCAAATTGTTCAACTAATACCAAAATCTATTGTCCAAGTATTTATGTTCAAGGTGAATATGATTCTTCTCACATATGCTTTGAAAGGTGGATTTCGAACCATAAATTAACACAGTGTGTTTGACTTCAACCGCTAGCTACATGAACATAAAATCACAACAAAAATGTCTTGCTTTAAATTGCAACTCATTTCATTCCATTATTTTTAAAACAAGGAACATGTCAATGATGTCTTTAAGATAAACTAGATACATCGAAAATTTTAATTTTGAGAACATGTTCTTTCTATTACCTTTTGCAAAACCTGGTGTTTACTCAGAAAATTGATGTACAAGTGACTACAAGGCTGTCATGCATTTTCAAAATTCACAATTCACTGAATACTTATAGTTATTGAATATGACATGTACGAATGGAATTATAAGAGTCAATCTTCATAGATTATAGGGTGAAGAATAGAGACGCATAAACCCTGCCATCATTTTTCTCTTCAGAATGATTAACCAAGTCTGCATAATCTCTCTTCAGAATGATTGACCAAGTCTGCATGAAAGTAATACCGGTATTCATACACACCGAATTATGTTAAAATGAAAATGAAAAGCTTTATTAGGAAGATTGAGATCAGCGATGTCAGCGACCAGTCTGTCTCCACACAAAATGTCTTGCAAGCACATCACCTCACCCTCCTAAGTTGTCATTGCCTAAACGAATGAGAACTGTGAGTCCAGAAGTCCAACTACTGCGATGATCATAATTGCTTCACATTTTGAGTTCTGTCATTATGTGTCTGTTAGGGTTTGCTTCGCGTTGGCTTCTGTTCTAGGCACTATATTCTTATGTATGATCGACCAAATGGCATCGCCAAAAAAACTCGATCACCGAGAGTAGAAAATTAATCTCCACAGCTGTGCAGTTCGGGCTGCAAGATGCTTCCAAGACGGACGGTTGCGCTGGGGAAGGAGGAACTCCATCTGAGACAACCGAAACCACCCGAACAGAGAACAAATGTCAATAAAAGAAACGCCGAATACAGATTTGAAAGATCATCATAGCTTTGCAAGAGGCATCGATGGCTATGGATAGGAAGGGTTATGACCCAAACCCTGCAGAGTTCAGCTTGAGAAGAAGACTGAGAGGCTGGGGGCCGAGAGCGTGGGCAGGATGAGCGAGGTGGCGGCGGCCAACCCCGGGCGACGCACAGGTGAGTGCCGGCGCTCATTCTTGCTGGCTGCTGCAGCAGAAACGGCAGCTTCTCGCTCGCTCTCGCAGCGCGGCGGAGGGTGGTAAAACGTCCGCCCCGTCTCGGGGTACCGCCCGTAGAACCGGAACGCGATCACGAAGCCCAGATCCGCGAGCTCCTTCAACGACTTGATCTGCGCCATCGCTACAACGGATCCTCCCACCAGCCGATGTCCGCCGACGAGTCGCCGCAGCTGATCCTCAATGCGAAGGCGTGGCAGGAGTCATGGAACGCCTCCGAGCTCCACGAGTCGACCAAGAACGAGAGGGGCATCTCAAGCGCAGCCGCTCCACATGAACGACGTGCTCCCGAGCTTGCTGCCCCCTCTCTCTCTCACTCCCGGTCGACAACCTCCTCCAGCAGCAATCTGTCAAAGCAGCAACCCATGATAAAGGCCAAAGCAAAAGCAGCAACCCATGATTGTAAAGGCCAATGCCCGAAAACCACCCACACAGCGCCAACACGCCCTTCAGTCGCACACTTTTGTTGAACGAACATGACGGATCTTAACCACCCGTCCCAAACAATGCACACAGAAAAGACGACACGAGAGGCGACACATATGATTGATTGTAAGCATGTATCACGTACCAGAGGTGTTGGAGCGAGAATAGCAGATCTCTGGCCGGGAGCAGAGAGGAAATGGGAGGACTGGGGTTCATACACTGGGGCCCACAATGCGGTTAGTGTGACTTTAGAGTAATGATTCCGCGTAAAATATCAAGTTGGGTACTCTGGCAGTGGCTGTCCTTCAACGGATGTGGGCTGGGTTTCGTTCAGTTGCGCTCGTAGCTGAGAGGAATTATGCTCATTCATTGTTATGTGACAGGTTTAGGCCCACTTCAGACCAGGGACCAGGCGGAAGCCAAGTGTACCACAGACCTAGATGATGTTCTGCACAGTGTACATCAGTCGTAGACTTCTGTATCGTTTGAAGTGGGTCTTGGAGTAATCACAGGTTGGTTTGGAGGACTGAATTTTTCGTATCAGAACGTGTTACATTAAAGAAAAGTTACAGCGAAGTACGGTACACTTGGAGCACTGATTTGGTCGGTGAGGGATTCAATCAAGTGCCAGAAAGCTTTGCCTTTTCACTTTGTGGTGAAACAGAGCTGTTTCGATACCAAGCGACTCATGCCTAATTGTTCGGTGAAGTCCTTTTGCTTTGGGCTCCAGCTCTGTGACGAGGTCACATACTTCATAAAATATTCATGTGAGGGAGGCTGGCGATCATCGTTCTGTAATGCATCAACAGAAATGAGCATCTCAGAAGGCGAGCATTTCTTTCATGTCTGGGTCCACGAATGTGTCTTGGCTAAGTAGACTTCTTCGAAGCATCAGAACTGGTGTCATGAATTCAGGATCATTCCGGACACAATTTGCACCCTTAGTCTCATCACAACGGTTTGGTGGATGGGATTGAACATCGGATATCACTATGAAAAGATAAGAAACCACAACCCCAGTGATTTGGAAACCAAGATAGCTAGAGACAGTCAACCAAACTGAGAGATGCGGGGACAGTCTGGAGGGCCAATATCCCATATCGTTTGCAGCCGTACATGTAGGTCACGGTGTACAAACACCTTGGCGAGCGACGCTGACTTCACTTACCTGGGCGGGGTCGATCCATGACCTCGAAGGTGGATGGCCTATGGCAACCGTCTCCATTGCACTTGGGACACGGGAGTTGTAGTATCTTCCTACGGGAGGCATACACGTCATAATTTGTGGAAGCGGGGGCTCGCGTTCGCGCGGCCCCCACCAATCCCTGAAACGAAACAGGAATTCGGATGGAAATCTCCTGAAGAACACAGACTATCATAATGATAATCGTAAATACGCTACAGAGAAGAGTGAGAAACCAGACTCCAGGCTGACGCCTTCAATTCTTGTGCATGTGTTCGAACGTGGGAAAGTAACATTAAGAACATCTACGCCTTCGACCTGAAGCGAGCTCAAAGCATCGTGAAGATGTAATCGTTATTACCTCTCACGACGATTGTGGTGTACGTGCAGCTTCGATTGCTGTAAGTTCGAGCTACTTGGAACATATATTGTGTAACTCTCCGAAAGTAAGGGTTACAGTAGGTCAAGTTGAAGGGCGGAGTTGCATGTTCCGTTTAGTTCCATATCGTTGGGGCCATATCTGCATGTCCTTGCCCACATTACCCTGCGGAGTGACTTACTTAAGCAGATTCGATCCATGATCATGAAGGTGGATGGCCTAGGGTGACCGTCTCCATTGCACTAGGGTCATGGGAGCTCTAGTATCTTCCTTCACGAGGTATACACGTCATGATTTGTTGTAGCGGGGCTCGCGTTTGCGTGGCCTCCATCAATCGAAAAAACTTTTATTTCTCAAATAAGACTTATTAAGTAACATACTCTTAAGATTCCATAAGATTTGATCACACGGATATAAAGATTATAGTGTTTGAAGTCAAGCAAATTGTTCATTTTCCTCCTTGCGTTGAATGGCCTAGTGCAAAACTTCACTCGGTGTCAAAGTTTTGCACTACACAAGGTCTAAATGCATTACCATTGTATTAAGCATGATGTTGGTTCCTTATACGCCAAATTTTAGAGGTAGAAAAGGGGTGTAGCATATTGTGCAAGGATTGGAGTTTCAAAAATTGCCAACTCACGTTTTAATTTTTTGGGAGCTTAAAATATTTTTAGAATGATAAACCAAATGGTCAATAAGAAGGTTTACACCACATATTGTTGTGGAAAATATAAAAAGTAGAAAACGTGAAGATCTCTAAGTTTTATGTGGAAAAGAAGGAGCTTTTTTGGTACCTTGACCGACAATGTAAGACAATGTGTGAAAATGTTTGACTTGGGTTAAATATGCTATTTTCCACTAAAGACAAGATTTTTTTGACTGTGTGAAAGGAAGTAATATAACTTGCTAGTATTGAAAATCTCACATTCATAGAGTGTCCTTACAAAACTTTTGGAGGTGCCGAATGTGCCCGTTCTTCCCGTTTGAAGTTCAAAACCCTATAACTTTTTCATTAAATGTTGGATTTAGGAAAAAATTGTATATATCCACGGAGGTTTTACTAATGCCCTTCTACAATAAATTTTCAAATAAGAATGTTAGAATTGACACCATAGGAATATGATCAAATTTTCAAGAAGCCCATTATTGACACTTGGTCCTTTAGGGGTTACAATTTAGCAAGACTTACACCTTTAGACTAAAGATTCTTTACCTACCACCTTTCATTTGGAGGTCATTTTTGTGTCTGAACCTTTTTCATGTTCAATACAAGACTATACATGTAATAATATTGTGGCCACTATACTAAATATCACTTTTAGTGTAGTGTACACTAAAAGCGAACCCGTACACTAATTGTGAACTGGGCAATTAGTGTAGTGACAAATCATTACACTAAATGCCAACTACTACACTATTTGTGAATTCCACTTAAGATTGCAATATAAATTTTTTCACTTGTGCACATTTAGTGTATCAAGATAGAAGAAGATTATGTGTACATTTTGAGTATAAGAAGCGACAAAGATTGAAGTACATTTAGAAAAAAAAACAACATTTGGATAAAATAGAATTTAGAATGGAATGAACACCAAAAATTGATTTGGAAAATAAAAGATTGAGAGAAGAACCTAGATATGGAAGAAAAGTGGAATTGCAAAAATAGGAAACATTTGAAAATAGAAAATTGGAAAATTTTGAAAATAAAAACAATTGAAGAAATATACATTTCAAAAATGTTCATTTCAAAAAATAAACAATAGAAACACAAATGTACCGATGTATTGATGCACCGTCAAGAACTTTGGAAGCATGGAAGCATGGGACCAGTATCCTGAGAATTTTAGCCCTGAATATCCTGCCTAACCTGAAGACTAGATAACCCCAAGACCAGGCTCACCTCAGACATGTAAACTCAAAGATGCAAAGTTTCTTGAATGCAACATCAAAGTCCAAGAGTGATGAAATCTGCAAATGCAAGAAGGGAAAATATGGGATTGAGAATGAGGGTAGGTAGTCAATTTAGGCATGGCGGTCGTGTAGGTGGTTGATCGGGGGGTTGACTTGGGGTATCATTGATGGTGTTGGTGGCTATCACTATTTGTAAACTTATTCACGAATAGTGTTCAAAGGTAATTACACTATTCGTGATACTACACTTAAAGTGATATTTAGTGTAGTGGACCGTTCTGAAGTTCAAGGGTCAAAACTTGCACCGTGCTAATAGCTTCATGCTGACATACAACATTTAAATTAAACTTCTTTCACATTATTTATGATGAAATTTCTACAACTCTTTACAAGGAAAATGCTCCAAAACTAATACAAATAAAATCACAAGTTGTGTATGTAATGCAGAAATCAACTTTCACATTACAATAAAGAGTCCTAGTAGAGACAAAATTCAATCTTAGTTCTAAACCAAAATCATTTTTCATGAAGATGCAATACCACATAACATGAAATAGAAGTTGAATATATTAGGCAGAATATTTAAAGAATTTCACAACTCCAAATCATGATTGCAAAAGTATGCATGCAATGTATGTCCAACAAGTTTTATAAGTATTATATGTTGATATCAATATGTACTATGGTATTCCCTGCTCCCGACCAATAACATTTAAAGAAGGCCGACTATATGTTTGGAGATCAAGGAATCGAAGCAAATGAATGTTGAAGGATGATATGTGCTAGATTTCACAAAATATATTTATAATTCTCATCCACTGGGCCAATGCTCATCCAAATTTTCATGAAATTGGATGATTTTCATCTGGGCAGTGAAAGGGAAAGTGCTAGCCCTGACTGGTCAGCAATAAAGCGCAAGCTGATCCATCCTAATCTTCTCCTCTCCGTAGCAAAGGGTCTGCTCTTCTCAACAGACAACCGATTTACACCCGGAAATACCCGGGAACATACACAGGTAGCTGAAGGAGACTCGCTCAACACCTACCGAATACCCGGTTAAAGCTTATACATCGATACCCCGAACCAGATAAAACCAACTCGTCACGCATCTAATACCTATCTAATGTCGTGCGAATACCCGGAGATAGTCACTCACTTCCTTTCACATCTTCATCCCATTTCGCTTTCCAACCAAACAACACCTGAAATCCACTTTTGAGCTTAAGGTAGAGGACCAAAAACCAACAGGCCGTATTACCTAGATTTCGGGGAAGGGATGTAACCTCTGGGGAGATTCTGCGGTTTCTGGTCCCCTGTTTAGTTACTGGTCCTGTACTCAGGCTCCCTTTTCAGTCTCAATTCTGATTCCTAGCTCTTTCTTCACAGTTTTTGCAGCTCATTTGCCGGAGAGAGTGTTGGTGTTGTAGCTGCAGCGATGGAGGCGATGGCGGTGTCTGCGGCGACTATTAGATTGGACTGTTTGGCGTCGTCGGCTCCGTCTTCCTCCTCGTCTTCTTCGTGCGTGCCGGCGCTCGTTTCCTACTCGGGGTTGAAGAGGATCAATGCGGGGTTCTCGTCTTCCAAGCTGGCCCGGGAGCTGCGAGTGGCGTCCAGGGAGGGTAGAGGGAGCGTCAAGGGACTGCGCGTGGAGGCGGCCGCGGTGAATGGCGCCCCGCAGTCGTTTGATTATGATGTGGTCATTATCGGCGCCGGTGTAGGCGGCCATGGCGCTGCGCTTCACGCTGTGGAGAAGGTAATGCGTCGGTGTTCTAGATGGCGAGATTTAGGTGGAGATTCTAGTTCATATGCCTTTTTGCCGAATCCAATGTAGTTGTCTTAATGAGAAGAGGATGTGATTTAAAGAGCAGTCAATGTGTTCACTCTTTTTGTTTCTCGAAAAATTCAGTTTACCTGTCCGTTTTTTGCCTTGTTAAGGCTGTGCATTGGCCGGATGGAAATTCGCTCGTAGATTTTTTATTGCTTTGGTTTTGGAGTTCTGTTTCATTGAGGACTCGGATCTTAGATTTTTGATTGCTTTGGTTCTGGAGTTCTGTTTGATTGAGGACTCGGACCTTCTTGTTCATCTAATCAGGGTTTGTGGTTCTAATGTATTGCTGCCACCATTGCTGTGGTTAGCACTGTGATTCGTATTGCTCTTTTATGTATTATCAATTAGGACATGCGTGCCGTGCGCCGGACTTCACAGTTTTGGAAAATTTGGTACTGCAGGGTTTAAAGACGGCAATTGTCGAGGGAGACGTTGTTGGAGGGACTTGTGTGAATAGAGGATGCGTTCCGTCCAAAGCGCTTCTTGCAGTGAGTGGACGTATGCGGGAGCTTCGTGACGAGCATCACCTTAAGGCTCTTGGAATCCAGGTATCTACCTCCTGATTTCTTCCATTACAACCCTCTCATTGATCTTGTACATTGTATTACATTGCTAGTGCGAATTGCGCACATTTTTCCTGGTTGTAAATCAGTGCGCACTGCATAACTCTAATAACTGATTTTCGGGATTTCTTAAGACTTCTTTCTACTCTATTGCCTGGAATTTTGCAAAAGTTGGCAGCATAGTTGTCCAACGAGAGAATGTGGAGCTTATCTCTGGAATAATTAGAACATCCCAGGGTTTTTGCGTTAAGTTCTCGTAAACTGGCTGCAGGTAGCGGCCGCTGAATACGACAGGCAAGCAGTTGCAGATCATGCTAACAATCTGGCCCTCAAGATTCGGGGGAACTTGACCAACTCCATGAAGGCCCTCGGGGTCGACATCCTCACTGGTGTTGGTTCCATCGTGGTAGGTTGTCGTTTGATCGTATCTTGCTTCACATTTAAGTACAATGTAGACACAATGTCATTCCTGACCTCATGCGATTGTGAAAATCCAGGTTCTCGTTTCGTTGATCTGACATCCCTTTTAAAAGCTCGAGGGCTTTGTGTTGTCTCATGTCTTAAGATTATTCTACGTGGTAGGTCGATTAAATGATGGATGATTTGTACACAGGCTCCTCAGGTTGTGAAATATGGTAGAATCGGGTTCGCCGACAAAACCATCACAGCACGCAACATTATCATTGCCACCGGGTCAGTCCCATTTGTGCCTCCAGGAATTGAAGTCGATGGTAAGTGTTCTAGTTTGTAGATCCTCTAGTGCCTCGTACCTCCGCGTCCAAGCTGAGGGCTGTTTCATAATGAGTTATTTTACTAATATTCGACGGACTCTTGCAAGGATTGCAAATATTTCTCGAGCTTGGCCCCATGTTTTCAGTTGACGATGGGATTATCTTTAGTATAGATGCATGACTTTTTTCAAAACCTTGGCAATTAATACTGATTCTACTTGTGCTTTGAAGGATACAATACTTCACTGTTTGTTTTTCAAACGAACCTAGTGCTTATTTATTTCGAACATGGTTATGCAGGAAAGACTGTTTTTACTAGCGATCACGCATTGAAACTGGAGTGGATTCCCGAGTGGATTGCAATCGTTGGAAGCGGATATATTGGTCTTGAATTTAGTGATGTCTACACAGCTCTTGGAAGCGAGGTTAGTGTTGTGTGTCCCTAGGCGTCGATTCCTATTAGGTATCTTTCTCGACGACTTTTTCGTTTCATGTTTGTGCTGTCACCAACTTTGGAGGATCATCTACAAGTGTGTCTAGGAATTTTCTTTATTCTTTCATCAATTTTTTTTCAAGAGCTTACACCGTATCTTAACCTTTTGATAACGAACAGGTTACCTTTATCGAGGCGCTTGATGGTTTAATGCCAGGGTTTGATCCTGAAATTGGGAAGCTTGCACAAAGGATTTTGATTAATCCTCGAAAAATTGACTATCACGTCGGTGTTTTGGCCAAGAAGGTTAGGACTCTTGATGTCAAGTGATAATCGTTTCTGAAGTCTGGATAATCTGATTTTTTGGCGTTTTTTTTAAGGAACATATCTGTGTGTTGACAATGTTCTTAGGCATCTCACCTTGCTTCGCCGTTATAAATATTCTTCAGCTGTAATATTTTTAAAATTCAACATTATCATTGTCAAGTTCTTTACTTTGCTGTTTTGCAGATTACGCCTGCTAAAAACGGAAAGCCAGTACAGATTGAATTAGTTGACACAAAGACCAAGGAGGTGAAGGAAACTCTTGAGGTAATACCTGTGGTCACTTGTATCTACCGAAGTCTACTTAGTGATGATTTTTAGTTGCCATGGTGGTTTTTCTATCTTTGTTATCTGGTTCTTGTCTTTTGTGTTGTGGTGAAACATGAATTTCTAAGTGTGTCTGATTTCTTCCTTCCAGGTGGATGCGGCACTGATTGCCACAGGACGATCTCCCTTTACGAAAGGCTTGGGTCTTGAAAAGGTGTTGCACCTGATAAATCCCTTACTGCAAGGACCATCTATGTGTGCAGTCATGAAGTGTGTATCTTTAACACTCGAAAGTTATGTCACCATGCTTACATTTAAAGCTGATCTGGGAAATTCATTTGGCAGGTGAATGTAGTCACCCAGAGGGGTTTTGTTCCTGTGGACGAGCGAATGCAAGTGCTCGACGGGGAGGGAAACAAGGTGAGTGGAGTATCCTAAATGTCTTGAAGCAGCTCAAATCATGTCACGAAGTTTTGACTTGGAGGAATTTGAGTGCAATCTAAATCATCACTTGATTTGCTGTGAAATTTAAGCAGGCAGCTTCAGACAGAAATATAGCTAGAAAGCGAGACTCTTCATTTCAGATTTTTAGTATGCTATTGGAATTTATACTCCAGTATCTGTGTGGGCTAGAGACTTGCAAAATAGGATGTAGTTTCTGCTGTCTGATCGTTTCTGATTCTGACTTTACAAGATGTCTGAAGGAGAATTTGTCTTCAAGTAAATTCCTTTTGAACACTTTTCGCCTGATTTTCCATGATTGGTTCAGGTTCCCAACCTGTATTGTATTGGTGATGCCAATGGCAAGATGATGCTTGCCCATGCAGCAAGTGCTCAAGGCATTTCTGGTCAGTCAGTAATCCCTAGACGATTGAGTTCTCCGTCTATCTTGAATGCTTTGAAGTACCTTACAAGTACAAATGGTGTAGTCTCAACGTGCTGTATCATGCTATCCCTTCATGCTAAGTTACAATTTTTTTGAACTTTGGTGTTCTCACTGTGTTTATAACTCTGTACAGTTATTGAGCAAATCGCTGGGCGGGACAATGTTCTGAACCATAACAGCGTTCCGGCAGCTTGTTTCACTCACCCAGAAATCAGCATGGTTGGGCTTACTGAGGTATTTCTCATAACGTTTTCCAGAGTAATGAGTTTGTATGGTTTTATTGCAGTATATATTTACAAGGTTTGACGTGCGTGCATTTTATGGCAGCCTCAAGCAAGAGCTCTAGCCGAAAAGGAGGGTTTCAAAGTAAGCGTCGCTAAGACCAGCTTCAAAGCCAATACCAAAGCACTCGCTGAGAATGAGGGTGATGGGATAGCCAAGGTATAACTGCTCAATCTCTTAGGGCATTTAGATATATGCTATTTATATTGCTTCTTGAACAAACACAAAGCTCTAGTCCACACAAATCTTGCAATATGCTAGAGTTGTTTTTGTAGTATTTTATGCATTTAGCAGGAACTTCGCGTGAATTAGCCGATGGGGTACAAATTATATGAACGTGTTCACCATGCAAAGCTCTTGAAATTTAGTTGTCACTTCTCTTAGTATAAGTTTCTCAGTGCTTGAAAATTCCTCACAATAAAAGTATAGATCACTCATGCATTAATTGTACTGTTGGCAGTTGATCTATCGACCTGATACTGGAGAGATTTTGGGAGTTCACATCCTTGGTCTCCACGCTGCCGATCTTATTCATGAAGCATCAAATGCTATGGCTATGGGCAATACCATCAAGGTGAGTAGCAGCTTTCAAGATCCCTATTTTAATACAGTTCGATAACACTAATTTGCAAATTTTGGCCTCATTCGTTTTGTGTGCCTCGGGTTTTCCTAATACAAGTGATCCTCATCTGTTTCTGTTGCTTCTAAACTTACAGGACATCAAATTTGCTGTGCACGCCCATCCCACCTTATCTGAAGTTTTGGATGAGCTATTCAAGTCTGCTCATGTAATTTCCTCCACTTGCTGATTTAGAGAGAAGATGTGGATATGTTTCAATAAGAATGTAGAATTTGAAGGATGCCTTTATCAGCTTTTCAATTAAGATGTAATTGCCTTTTCTAAGTAAACCTTTGTGTGTTGCTCTGGGTCGCTGCAGCTTGAGGATCCCGCGGTGGTGTCAGAGAAGACAGCCGAGCCAGTCGCTGTTTAATTCAACTTGATTTGGGGCTTCAAGTTTCGCAGGTTTAATGACATTGGATCATCTTTTGGAGTATCTCTTATTTAGTTGAGGGATCATATATCAATGTGTCCCTGAAATGCACAGCAAAGTAGTATCAGCGTATCTGCTGAGTCAGATTACAAATTCTTGTAGTACCAGAAGAGAGTCTAGTTACGTTACCATTATGGTGAATTATGCAGGTCAAAATTAGTTCCTTGTAAATTAGCTCTCAAGTTCGGATAGGAGATTTGTTTCTGGGCTGTAACTTCAACGATGAAGATTTGGTGTTCTCTACTATCCAATTTGGTGTTCTCATGATCCACTTGCTGTTGCGTCGTCGTTGTTGCAGCCGGGAAGAGAGAGTAAGAAAGTGTCATGGGCGTCGGAAGACATCCTGTGTCAGGTCATCTCCTTTCATCTCCCGTGTCTGTGTCTCCTGCCTTTTCTCCTTGTGTTATGTGTTTTGTGATTTGAAGCTCTGAGAAGAGCATAAGGGGCTGCGCGGAGACGTGCTTTGAAACTTTCGACTGTCTCTATGACCACCATCTAGAAATATTTAAGGTAAGCCCCCCTAAAACCGACAAGTTAAGGAATGTGCAAGAAGAAGAAGAAGAAGAAGAAGAACGCCGGTCCCTGAAGGGGGCCGGCGTGAGTAAAGTGTCCGTTCGTTCCACCACTAAGCCCATGCCCACCGGGCATGGGTTAGTAGTATGGAACTACTTCCCCCTTTCGAGGGTGGACACTATGTACCCAGTAACAAGTAACCAATCCCAGGGGACCCAAGGTCCCAAAAAGTCCTAAAAGAGGGAGGGCAAGCACGGTGACGTTCAACATGCAAGTGTAGATCTATGGAGGGGGGTTTAAAGCGTCCGGAAGGGGTTGATTGTTTTCAAGTTTACGTTTATGTAGGAGTATCGACATAGCATGTTGAATAGCAATAGTGTTAATATTTGAGAAGGTGGTTTTGATTGAAGTGATGGGGATTTTAAAGGTTTCTTCAAGAGTTATCATTGATGGGATGTAGGTGGTGGCTCTAGCACCCGCGGTGATGACAATGAGGGGGTCTACTTTCCATCCTAATGCTTGAATATCGTCAAGTAGTGGTTGGTATTTATTTGTTTTATTTGAAATGGTGTCCGGAGAGAATCTATCATTGCAATATGTGAATTCAATAAATTGGATGGTGAGAGTAGGGTCTATGTGGTTTGGTGGCGGATCTTTGTATGAAAGTCCTCTAACACATAGTAGGTCCGGTTTGAGTCTTGCATTACAGTGGCATCTTTGGGTATGACAGATGCATGGTAATAGCCACGGAGGGACCGTATTTTCTTGTGGAATGTCATTAAAGGTTCCAGCATTCATGAGAATGAAACATCGGGATTTGGTTGATGATATAAGTAATTTACGAATAGCCCATACGGCTTTGTTATGTCTTTTAACAATTAGTGAGTGTATATGGGGGTTTTGGCACCTGAGTAAGACATGTAGCCATGTGTCTGGGTCCGTGGTGTTACAAATTGAACATGTAATTGTAGGGAATCTTTCTATTCCAAAGAAGAGTTGTTTGCGGGCATTGCCCATGTATTGTCCGGTGCGAAATTTGATTAGGCATGTGATTTGTGAATCTGTTATAATGGGATTTTTCCAGAAATTGTTGGATAGTACTTTATGAATGTTTGGGTTGCCAGTCCATTTATCAATATTGGGGAAGTTTTCTGTAAGTTTTTCTAGGTTATTTACCAGATCATGTTTTTTGAGATATTTGTCCAAGAATCGTATGGGGCCTTTATCGGGAGTTTCACCCATGGAGGGCCATTCATATCTATGGAAGTAGTATGGGGTGGCATGGGCGTGTTCATATGGGTGTTCGGCATTCTTGTGGGTTTTTTCTCTTCCTTCCTTTGCTAGTTTGTCGGCTTGTTCATTACCGTCAACATTAGCATGCGCACGGACTTTATGGAGTGTAGTGATCTGTGTACGGTTTTGGAGCATTTCAACCATAGATGTAAGGATAGTTTTATCCGGGTGACTATTGTGTAAAGTAGGGTGCTTAATATGTGTATTAAGGAGATATAATACATTTATGCAATCTGTAAAAATGTAAGCCGGTTCGTTTGGGTATTGGATGGTGATTATTTTAAGGGTTTTGTGTATAGCCATCATTTCGGCTCTTAGAATATTTTGGAGTCCATGTAGTCTTTTACCTAATTTAATTTGTTTGGTTGAATTGTATATCCCATAACCGGCTTTTTCTCGGTGCCAATGTCCCGGGCTTACTTCGGTTGGTTCTTTGAAAGAGCTGTCAGTGTAGTAGCTAAAGTTGGGGTCAAATTTGGGGTCTGTATTAGTTTGGTAGTAGGAGAGGGAGAGGCTTAATTCGGTAATTTGTGATGTGGAGATGTTTGTGTGAGGGGTTTTAGACCATTTTTTGTTGCGATTAACCCGGGTTGAAATGGGTGTGGGAGAAGCAATTGCGGTGTATACCTTGTTAATGTTTAGATTCCTTGCTATCAATGTGAGATGAGTGAGGTTGTCTAGAGTACCTATTTCACAAGTTTGTTGGTGTATACATAAGATACGTAGAGTTGCCGGTTCCAGGCGGGGTGTTTGTATTTGCGGTGGAATAGTGGGTTCTTTGTATGTCATAGAGTCTGCTTCGAATAATACTATGATGTGGGAGTCCGGGAATGGGCCTAAGTGTGGGTTAGGGTTATGGTACCAATGAGTATCGGGAGTGATAATAATGGTGATGTTGTGGTTGGGGTCATTTTTTGCCGCCAAGCGTGCCCAATGTATTGCTTGTTGTGTTTCTTCTTTGTTGTGAGGGTGTGCAAGGCCTATTCCACTCCACTTGTAATCAAAAGCTTTACCAAGAGAACCAAAAATCTTATCGCGTTCGAATGGAGAGTAAAATTTGGAGATTTTTGTGGGGCATGTAACGGGGGATGAGAAGTATGAGTGTGTGATATTTAGGGATGTAATAAGGTAGTCTAAGATAGGATCAGGTACTGTGTAGTGTGCATTTTTAAGGGGGTCATTTTTGGGTATGCGGTAGTTATATCTTTGGTATAGCCAAACAATTTCGGTTTCAAAAGTTTGGGGTATTGGTTCAATGCTAATGGGGGTTTGTAGTGCGTTGTGATATTGGTTCCATAGCCATTGTAGTCTAGCAAGTGGTATGGTTATTAGGTGTCTCCCATTACCTTCGTATATGAGGGCATTATCTTGTTGTATTTTAATAGTATTTGTTTGTGCGAGGATGTCTTTTTCGGGGTTGCATTCGGTTGTAAAGATGTTAAGGAGGGGGATAATAAGAGGTGGCGTGACAAATCTATTATCTCGAGGTTGTGCTTGAGGGTGGTGTAATTGTATGATGTTTAGGTAGTAGTTATTTTGAGTTCTAAGGTAGTATTGTGTGAGGATTTCGGTGTTATGTAAGGAAGTATTTGGGTTGTGCCAAGGAAAAAGATTTCTTTGTGGGAGCCATTTGGCGTAGGAGGTGTTATTGTGGGACCAATGGCATAGGTATGATGTATATTGTTTGCTTATGTTGTAAGAGTCAATGTACTTTCTATGTTTGTGCGCGGTTATGTTGTTTATTGGGTGTATGGAGGGATTTTTTAATATATGTGGTGGGGGGGTATGTGGACGTGAGTGTGGTGAGTTTGGAGGGGTTAGTGGGAGGTTGATGTTGGGGTGGGTGTCATTGTGATTGATGATGTATGAGTTTTTAAGTGTGTATGGTGGGGCGTGAGTGGTACAATGGTTGGGGCATGTAGGGAGGCATGGGGGGTGGCAAAATAATTGTTTAGCAATATTTAGTGCACTTTTTATTAGTTTGTGAGGGGTACCATAGAATGTTTTGTAGTTCTTGTCGTCCATTAGTTGTGTTCCATTTGGTAGTGTAATTTGTTTTAGATCAATAATGTTTACAGAGAAAAGTTTTTGTAGGAGTTTCTCGGATAGTTGTCGGTCAAGTCTAGGGAGGTTATGTATTTCATTTGCCCAATTTTGTTCAAGTGGTGCGGGGCCTAATAAGAAATCTTCTAGTGTGCTTTTTAGAAATGTTTGGCCTTCCTTTTTTAGTAGATAAAGTGTGCGGGTGATCGGAGATCTAAGGCAATCAGATTTTTTAAGTCTTTGGAGGTATTGTGCACCTCCATAAATGGCAAGGATGTGCCGGAGGAGTCCACTGTAAATTAGTCCTAGTCGGCCTTTGTCGTTGAGTGCATTTTGGAGTTGTTCTCCAATGCAACGTAGATAGGCATTTTTTAGGGAAAAAGCTTCTAATCCGAATAGTTCGTGGGGGAGTTGTGTTATGACATTGGGCGTACAATTAGGGAGTCCGCATACTTTCTTTTGTATAGCTATGATTTTTTTATCTAATTTGTTGATGGCGGGCATGGAATACGGGACCGCATAGAAACTATATGAGATACCCGGACGTATGACGGTATCAATCATTTTTATTTTTTGTTGCAATGTGGCCGGACAGAGTGAAAGTTCCTTGCATTGTTTAATAAGCTTTGTAGTGGTAGCGTGGATTTGAGTTTTCCATTTTAGAGATGGGACTAGGTTTATTCCAAGGTATATGTAGGGTTGGTTTTGGTTGAGAACCGGGATTGGTTGATTACGATAGTGGATGTTGGTAGCTTGAATAATGGCTTTGAAGGCGGTCGGGTTTATTTTGGATTTGTTTGGGCAACCGGTTACGGCACATTTCTGGACCCCAAGTTCCATCCCGGTCCATAGACAAAATTTGTCTATTTTGTCTAATTGAATTTGGAGTGATTTAAGTCGTCCAGAGATGGCCGCTAGATCATCGGCATATGCGGCCGAATTTACGGTGACTTTAGAGGTACCAAATGTGTAGCCGTTATTACTTCTTTGAAGCCATCTCAGTAGGGGTTCTAGAAAAATAATAAAGAGGTATGGGCTCAATGTGTCGCCTTGGATGGTACCACGTTGGATGGGGATAGGGCGTGTTTTACCAAAGAATTCTCCGACGTATGTAGTGGTAGATTGGGAGTATATATTGCCAACTAGTGTGACTGCGTCTTCCGGGTATCCAAGATCATTCATAATGGCTAGCAATCGAGGATGGTCAATGGAACCAAATGCATTTTTGAAGTCAATATAGAGTATGTAAATGTCTTTATTTGTGAATTTAGCATCTTCAAGAGCGGCAATTAGGGTTTGAAGTTGACGTGTGGTACTTCTTTCGGCTCTAAACCCTTCTTGGCTTTCATGTAATATTTGGTGTATTTCTCCGTAGGCCGATAATATTGATGTGAGTGTACTAGTATATAATTTGTAAATGGTGTTAGCTAGGGCAATAGGTCGGTGGTTAGGTAGCACGGATGGGTTGCCCTTTTTGTATAATAGGATTGTTAAACTTGTTTTCCAAGATGCGGGAATAGATTTTTGTTTGTAGCAGTGAAGGAAAAATAATGATAGAAGATCGTGGAATCTTGGGGGCATGTTTTTTAGAATTGAGTTGGGTATGTGGTCCGGGCCAGGGGCTTTGTTAGTCCCCAAATTTTTTAGGCACATGTTGTATGTGTCTCTGTTATAATATGTGTGGAGAGGTGTTGTTGGTTCGCCCCTTTTATCAATAGTAAATCCGTCTAGATCATGCCACAGGTATTGTCTAACTCCGCATGTACATGTTGGTGTATGTTGTGGTTGAAAGTGACATGGGGGGGTGGTTGGTCTATTGTTTATGGATTGTTGAATATGTATTTCGTTTGCAATGTCATCTGGGCTAGTTAGAATGTTGTTGTTTTGATCTAGAATACAGTCTAGTGGCAGGTTTGTGTTATTTTGAAAGACTTTTCTATTAATCTTTTTTGGGCTAGTTTCGTATAGTTGTCGATATTTCGAAATGGCTTTTTTGACACATTCTCTAGCATACTTTGAAGTAATTTTCCGAGCTTCTTTGTTGGCGACTTTTGCAATGGTTGCAATGTCTTTTAGCCAATCTTCGTGAGGGGTGTTGATTGGTGGTACTTGAGGTATTTGGGGGTGACAAATGTTTTGTAGTTCGGAGAGTATGGGATGGGTTCGCCAATTTTGGTTACTTTTAACAATATATATTATTTTTCGAATAGTGTGGTATGTGACAAGATGTTGTTTCCATTTTTTGGCTAGTTTTCTTGGGAGATACCCCCCTTGTTTCGAGGTTCTAGGAGTGAGTTGTGGAATCGGGGATGCTTTACAAGTCTTTTCTAATGTAGTAGAAATTTCTTTAATAAGTTTGTCAAGAGTTGTGCAAGCTTCTTGCCATTGTATATGTGTGAGGTGTTGGTGGTTAGAAAGGATATCTGTTAGGGAGTCTATTTGAAGTGAGTTTTTTTCAAAGAACATTGTGTTGAAGTTATCAAGGTTTTCTCTTGGGATGGGGTTAAGTATTTTAATGTCATTGGAGTTGATGATTGGAGGAGGTCTATTTTTAAGGGTGTTGTGTGGTATGTTTAGTTGGACTGGGAAATGGTCCGAATTTAAGTTGGTTGTGGTATTGGTGATGGATGTATATTGGGTATGGTTAGGTGATTTGATGTAAAATCCATCAATCAGGCTAGTATGTGTGTAATTAGGACCTCCTTGTCGAGAGTATTGTGTATTGGTTGGGATTAAATGTAATTCTAGATTATCCGTATAATTTTGCCATTGATAGTCTATGTCAAGTGGGGGGGGGTAAAAAGCCCTCCGTTTTGTCGTCCAATAAGGGCAATATCTCGGTTAAAGTCTCTGCAAAGTAATATTGTATGGTTAGTGTGTGTGTTGATTTGTGAAGTGATGGAATTTTGGATTTCCGGGGTAAGCCTAGAGTCTTCTATGTGTGAGGGCATGTATAGATGGAGAATGAGCCATGGTTGGAGGGGTCTGTTAGTAATTTCAATAATTTGAAGATATGGTGATATATTAGCCGAGGTAGGGATTTTAGTAATATTCCCGGGGAAGGCATATGATTGGTGTATGAGCATGAGTAGACCTCCTCTTGCGGGTGTATATGGCCTTCGTTGTTGGATGCATCGTGTGAGAGAGTGAGTATTATTGAATATAAGTTTATAATCGGGGAAAGTTTTTTGGATATATTTTGTGGATTTAGTAGCGGTTAATTTAGTTTCTTGTATGGCAATTATGGCGGGTGGTGTGTTGGTGTGGGCGGTCAGATTGTGGATGCACGGTAAAGCAGTGTTTAACGTCGACGCATTCCATGTAATTATATGTGTGTTTCTATTGTCTATAATGTCATGGTTACAGAGTGGAGGGGAAATGTATGCGGGTATCGGGGTGGGATGTGTGTAGGCATGAATTGGTTCAAAGCATCTAAGAGCTTCAAGGATAAGATTGTGCGGGAAGTAGGGAAAATGACGTTGTAGTTCACCGGGGGAAGGAGGTGTGGTTTGGCTATGAATAAAGTTGTATAGGTCATTGTGTAGAGAGGTTTTGTGTTCAAAAAGGTGTTGGTTTTCTTCTAGGAATTTAGTGTATGGGTGGAGTGTATCTATATGTCTTTCAGGGGGATTATGTAGAGAGGATAGGGTATTTAGTAGTATGTTAGTCCACTGTGTGGGGTTTGTGTTGGAAGGATGTTGGTTGGTGATATTGTTGCATTCGTCTATTGAAGGGTGTAGGGTGGTGATTATGGCGAATAATATATGTGTGGGTGGGTAGTTGTTTTTTTGGTGTATGTAGTGAGATATGTTGGGGTAGAGGGTAGAGTATGTTTGGTGAAGTATGTGATTATTTTTTAGAAGTGGTGCAAAGGAAGATGCTAGATGTTGATATTCGGGATGGAGTTTTATAGTATTCGGTATGAAGTATATTTTTGATGATCTTTTGTGTTTTTTTGGATGGTTATGGAAGACATTTGGCATTGGGCCGGGGTTAGTTTCTATGTCTCCACCGAGTATAATTAATAGTTTGCAATGAGTAATGTTTATGGGCATTAGATGGGGGGGCGTGTGTTGTTGTGGTTGTGGTTGTGGTTGTGGTTGTGGTTGTGGTGGTGGTGGTTGGTTGTTGTTGTTGTTGTTGTTGTTGTTGTTGTTGTTGTTGTTGTTGTTGTTGTTGTTGTTGTTGTTGTTGTTGTTGTTGTTGTTGTTGTTGTTGTTGTTGTTGTTGTTGTTGTTGTTGTTGTTGTTGTTGTTGTTGTTGTTGTTGTTGTTGTTGTTGTTGTTGTTGTTGTTGTTGTTGTTGTTGTTGTTGTTGGTATTTCGGTCGGAGTTTGATATTACTTGGGATTGGCCCAAGATTTTGTTTATTGTCTCTCCGTAATCGGATAGGGGGGGTTTTATCAATATGTAATAAAATTTCTATTTTTTGTGTTTTGATGGGGGGGTGTTATAGTATGTTTATTTATTGGTGAAATGTGTGTTTGTAGGTGTAATAGTTTTGAAATGAGGACTTGTGGGTATACTTCTCTTGTGGAGTTTTGGTGTGTTATGATGTTCTCCTCGTTTGGTAGGGTTAATTTGTGAATTTTATTTTCTCTATTTGGTAGGAGGTTAGAGGTGTAATGTATAGTGGAATGGTTATAGCTGATTTTTATGTGGTATACGATAATAGAAATACAGTTGTTTTGAGTGGTGAAGATTGGTGGTTGGTGTTTAGTGTATGGGTATGTATGTTTTTTTGGGGTATTACTTATAATGAGTGTAGTGTGGTATTGAGTTTTTGGTTTGTAGGTGTATATGCGGGGGTTGAAATTGGTGGGTGTGTTATTTGGTGTTGATGTTTCATGGAAAGAAATATGTTTATCAATAGGTGTGATTAGGATGTAGTGCGTATTTTTGGCGAAATTACTCTTGTGGGTGAGTTTAGGGACGTTGACAAAGTGTTTCAGTGGGGTGAAAGTGGTAGTATAGGGTAGGCGGTAAGATATTTCTTTTTTGTGTCTAATTTCTATTTTGTAGTATGTTTTGGTGATAAGATGGTTGGTGGAGGGGTTGATTAATTCGTGGTGGATTCTAGGGGTAGGGGTATGGGAGTAAGTTATGGGGTGGTGGTAATGTTTGTGGTATGTATTTTTTAGTTTGGGGTTGAGAGTGTATTGTTGATGATATGATTTGGATTTTGATATTTTCTTATAGTGGTTGAGTTTTGGTTTTGTGTTATTGTTTTTGGTTTTTGGTGTTTTATGTATGTCTTTTTTATTTTTGTATTTTTTAGTATTGGTTTTGTTGTGTAGGGTGTAAGGGTATAGTAATGGGTCTGTCATATTTTTGTTGTTAATTGTCATATGTTTGGGGTTGGGATATGTTTTTTCTTTTGTAGTTGTTCTACGGATATGGGGTTTTAAAGAAATATGTAGGTTCCCTTTTAAATATTTTGGTGAGTTTTAATTTTTTTTAATTTTTGAGGTAGTATATAAATATACTATTGAATATATTACGATGGTATTATTTTTATTTTTTTGGATTTTCTTGTTTGATGGTAAATAAGTATATAAATATACTTTTAGGTATTTTATCTTGTTGTGGGTCGGAACTAGTTTAACGAGTCCGGTCGTTTGACAACCATGGATGACTCTTTTGAGGCTTCCTCTTCATGTGCTTGGATTATTTGAACGAGGTGCATGCGAAGTGAAGACATCTCCCCTCGAAGTGTCTTTGTTGTCTTAGCTAAGACATTGTCTGCATATACTTGAGCTTCTTGTACAATCTCTGTCTTTAGTGATGCCATCTCCTTTCTTACCTCCATAATGGTACTACTGGTCCCTTTCTTCACCTCCTCTTGGACCATCTTGTGAAGGTCTTCTTTGCTATATCCATTTTTCGGAGCATTCTCTAGTGCAATGACTGCATTAGCGACCGCCGTGTTCACTTCATTGAAACCCCATTTTGTGACACATTCACCCGAAGGGGCGCTACTTCCGTTCAGGCTTTTCGGGTGAGGGGTAAATTCCACATATTTACCTAGGATTTTACCGCTGGTGTTTACTAATTTTTTGTATACTGCCGCATTCAAGCATTGGATGTTACATATCCCAACATGTCGACCATGTTCGAGCTTGAAATAGATGTCCACGACATTCTCCTTGCCCATAAATGCGTTGATACCTTGCTCTAACGCACAAACAGTCTTTGTTTTGTTTAAGTTTTTAGCGATCAAGATGAGGGCGTTCTTTTTGGCTTTATCATTTTCACTCATCTTCCCTTTACTAGCAAAATAGGGATTGAAAATCTCGTTCGAAAAAGCTATCTTTTGGTCTTTCACTTTTTGAGCTTGTTCGGGGGAGGGGGTTTTTAACCAAGCGAATTCTAGTTCTAGTTTCTTTTGAACATCTATTATTTCATACTCAAATCCTCTAACAAACCCTCCTTCACAATTTCCTCATGCAAAACATACCATGGTTTTTGGGCCAAGTTAGCCCCAGAGATTTTAACTGATAGAAGGTTGCAAGAGCTAGGGAATCATAACTCTTGCATACCTTCCCTCTACAAGGAATGCCCTCATTAAGGCTCAAGATGAAGGGTCTCGTACCTTTGAGAAGCCCTTTAACGTCCACACCAGGGTTTTTGAGGTGGAGTTTGATGCTGCCACTCTATCTATCCGTCTTGTGGTGGCATAAAATCGCAATTGGTTCACCTAACAAGTCTCCTAAACCAATGTTCATGTGAAGAAGTCGCATTTTAACCATGGCATAGATTGCATCCCTTGAGTAAATTTGTTCACCTATTTCAAAGAAAATGGCTATTTGATAATCTAATGCATATCCATGTTCATCGGTCTCTACCTCACTGGGTACCTGGGTTAGGTTAAAGTGATTACCTTCTTTCCCATCTGTCCTTCGCGAAGGCCACTCTTCTTGGACGACAAAGGGGAAGGAAGGCAATGCCACAACCTTCTCTTGTGCTTCTGTATCAGACATTCCCATTTCAATCATTTCAGAGACTGTTAGGACAGGTTCCTTGGTGATACCACTATGCAAAGCTATCGTATTAAGTGCCCTAAAACCCAGCCAATAAGGTGGACGAGAAGATTTTGATGCTCTAACCTTCTTTAGGTTAGAAGTGTTCTCCATCTCATCATTGGTCCTCTTGTGCAATGCAACAATCTCACATGTGTTTTCCTCAACAATTTCCATTAGTACAGGACCATTGTGAGGGGGGACAGTAAGATCAACAAGCATACGGTCTGGTCCTTTGGAAGAGGAGGCGGTGGTAGTTTCTGTCATTCTGCATGTCAAAGGTAAGAGGGTGTTATTAACATTTTCTACGAGTTCAAGTGTAGAGTTGCTTAGGGGTACTATGTAATCACTTCCATCCCACAACTTACTTTGTGGGCTTGCAGGTCGTGATAACAAGTAAAAGCATGAGAAGATAAAAATTGATGCAATATATAGAAAGGATTTGGGACTTAGAGAGTGCTTACCTGTTTGATGGAGGGGCGTTTGATGCAGGGCAAAGGGGATAGTACGATGTTTGCCTCTGTAGTGTATACCAACACTGTTGGGCATATGGTTGTTCTGGCGGCGAGCTTCACAGTGTCTCCGCACGGCTGCCACCTCCTCACCGTATGTCTTGCTCCGATCGTATCTTGCTCTGTAGTACCTCCACCCGCTTATCTCCACCTCACAGGGGCTTGCCTGATTTGGGCCGCTAGTACCCACGTTGGGCGATACTCCTACTCGGCTTTGTGGAGGCTGATCTTCTCTCTTGAACGCCGCGTTTCGGTTCTGCTGGACCTTCGCACTGGTTTTCCTTGTGTTCAGCGGTTGCCCTTGACTCCGAGTTTGTTCACCCCACCACTTCGCCGTCCTAGGGTTCCCAGTCCAGTAGCTGCTGCCTGATGGTGCACCTCCGCCGTCGAGTTGTGTTGACTGAGAATGCCGTTTAGTCTTTAGGCAACAACGTAGGCGAGCAGCACCTTGTGGAATGGCTTGTTGTCGGGAACTCCTATGTCTTGGGCAGCGGCAGGGACGGGCAGCACCGTGCGGGGCGGCTTGATGCCGCGCTCTTCTCCGCCTTGGGCAATAGCATGGACGAGCAGCACTGTGCTGGGCAACTTGATGCCGAGCTCTCCTCCACCTTGGGCAGCAGCATGAATGAGCAGCACCGTGCGGGGCGGTTTGATGTTGAGCTTTCCTCCGACTTGGGCAACAGCAAAGACGACTTGGAAAGTGGCGCAGGCGAGCATCACCGTGTGGAGCGGTTTGTTGTCGAGCACTCCTCCGCCTTGGGCGGCAGTAAGGACATCTTGGGCAGTAGTAAAGCCGAACACTATGCAGAGCGATTTGATGTCGGGCACTTCTTCGACTTCGGCAGCCGCACTGAGTGGCTCTCCGAGAAGCCACTCTGCGAAAAGCAGGTCGACCACTCTGTCTGCTTGGCCTACAGCGTGGGGGAGCGACGTCTTGGAGATCGGTTCTTGGGTACTACGGATCTGGTTGTGTGCTGCCTAGGGGTGGAGTGACAGCCTGAGTGGAGAACTGGGGCGATGCTACGTACGTGATTCTAAGGTAATATGCTCTCTGCCTACACACAGGAGCTCTATACTTCTCTGTCTGCTTTGTTCGGCCACTATGGAGATGTCTAGGAGGATCTGAGTAGTGAGAGGCTAGATAGAAGGTTGAGCAGAAGAGTTTGTATGAAGAGTATTTATACTTACTTGCTGGGAGTAGGGTTTTGTTAGGGGAGTCGTGAGGGGAAGAGAGGCGCCGTTGCTGCATCTTCCTCATTCTAGGGTTTGTTGGCGTTTGGGTTGATCTTTGGCTTTCAGTTGAAAATAGTGGGTATCTTGTTTGCCAGGTTGCTGTGCGCCGGATTTGGGGTGTCACATGGGTGGCGTTGTGTGCCAACTTTTTTGTTGGCGAAGATGGCTTGGAGCGGGGCAGCGTGGAGTCTTGGCTGTCAAGGGAGCTGTTGGAGCGTCTGTTTGATGCTCTAACTTTGCTATTTTTGCATGTCTGGGCACTGCAGCACCTTCTCTTGTGCTTTTCTGCACATATTTTCCAGGGTAATTTTTTGTTAGGAGAGTGAAATGATAGAGAGGTTGGAGAACTTACCTTAATGGTGATGAAGTTATTCTTTGCTTGTCGTCGTTTTCTTGATGATGACTGAATCTTGTGTTCTTGGGCGTGCTCTGTATGTCTCAGGTGGGCGTTCTTGGACTTGGCGCATTGTGGACAGCAGGTGCAGCAGTAGGGGCCATCTGTTTGATGGAGTGTGCAGCAACGATACCTTTGACCATCTAGTACGTGTCTCTCTATTCGGCTCTCTATTGTTTCGTTGTTTACTGTTGGCTCGATCTTCGCGTCTTGATGGAGTTGTGGTGGTCCCTGTGCAGGTGCACGACAGCGGTAACTTCGACTATCTGGTACGTATCTCTCCATTCGGCGCTTTGTTGTTCTGTTGCTGTTGTTTACTGTTGACTTGATCTTCACTTGTTGATGGGGTTGAGGTGGTCCTTGTGCAGGTGCCATTGGTCGGTGGAGCGAAGTTCGGTTGCGCATCCTGGAGTAATGTCGCTCCTTGGCGTTTTGCAGCACGTCCTGAAATGATGTTTCTCCATGTACATGCATATGTATTCTATAGGCTAATATAGCTACTCTTATGTGTTTGTTTATTTTTGAGATTATACATCTTGTGTTTCTCACTATGTCGTGCCTGTATATTGTGCGTTGTCTAGGTGCTGTGGTGATTATAGAGAGTTTTGGTGTGCAAGGAATCATGTGAAAAGAGAAAAGGAATGAGTTGGAGTTAGAAAGATACTTACCTGTATGTTCTTCGTGGGTGTTGTGTGTTTGGGCTCGTCGGGGTCGTGGTGCGTCCTTGCCTTCTCTTTCGAGGTTCAGTTCTTGTATGTTGACGATATTCGCAACCGCGCGGGTCTACTCCAGTGTTGGTTCTTGAAAGGCTTCCTCGTGTATGTGCAGGCAACAGAGTTGGTGATGGTCGGCAGGGGGCTCCTTTGTGAGTTTCAGGTGATCTGCCTCATGCGTGGGCAGGCCGCGGCGTCGCTGGTGGCCAACAGGGGGCTCTGTTGTGGGTTCTTGTAAGTCCTCCACTTGCATGTCTGCTGCTAGTTGGTACATGTTGTGTTGTTTATTCGGGTTTTTGTTGTCTATTGCTAGCCATCTCGTGGGGGCGCGTTTGAATCTGTTGGAAGGGGTTAGTGGTAGTTTGAAAATTGAAAATGTGGTTAGAGTACTTACCTTAGTTGAGGTTGTCGCCGTGTCTTCTCTGACGCATGCCTGTTGTTGTTGGTGCAGGTGTATTGCTGCTGCTTTAGCTCGGGGCAATCTCTGTGAATCCTTGCCTTTACTATTTTGACTCATCTCCTCCTCGATGTTGAGTTGCTGCTATGCCCGGTAGGGCTCCTTGGCGGTGTTGAGTTGCTGCTGTGCCTGGGTGGGCTCTGAGTGTAGCATTTTCGATCCATTGGTTTCTTGTGCTTGCAACAAGTGGCTATTGTGCTTCTCTGTGCCTGCGCGGTTATAGAGTGAACCTACTTCTACCACTATTCCTGATTTATGTAAAACTAACTTGCAATACCAGAAATGAGATATTACGAGGTGTATTTTGCAGCATGCGTCTATTTTGCATTTTCTAGCAAGGAACATTGTATGCTGCATTTTGTAAGAGGGTAACTTATCTGATTTTGTTGAATGTGGTGCCTGTTGGTGCTGTCTTGTGTCTTGGCGGCTGGTTCTAGTCTTGTGTAGGCAGTAGTTCATCTTCACGGTAGTGCTAGAGTCCTAGTTGAGGAGGGGGGGTTTGGTGTGTGGTATTTCTATGGTGTCGTGGTAACCTAGATCTAGATCTGACTGACTAGGGCATGGTATGGAGGCTGCAACCTCTAGATCTAGAACTGGGCCAACACAGAGCCCCGCCTCAGATCTACTCTCCCAAACTAGTGCTAGGTTGTTGCATCCTCATACATACTTTTGTCAGTAGAACTAAGATTTGCAATCCCTCTCAACTCTCTACACCATCCTAATACCGTTCAGCAACAAAGGAATGCATACCGGGATTTACAATGAGCCCAGCAACCCTCATTGTTGTGTGCATTGTATTTACGCCTAACACCAAGAAGACCCCTCCTCACCAGGTTTTGCGGAGCTACTCTTCTCTCATCTCACCTCTCCTTGAAAAAAAAATACAAGTGGGATAATCAGTCTCCAATCTAAGAGTTTAGTGCCACAATAGGAATGTGCATATATGGAGAGAGGAGATAATTATACTATTATTTTTCAGTGATAGCCAATAGAATTACAATTCCAACCCAAGTGATTTCATATTTTTTCGATGAAAATCGAATTTGTTATGAATTTTCAAACTGTGCAACCATGTTTAGTGGGTGGTTAGAAGTAGGTACCTCCCATAACCAACGACCAAAAGTAAGGGTCTTGACTAATAGCAAACCTTCATTTGGAGCTGAGTTGGTGGTAATGGGATGGAAGAGGGTTGGATATACCCCAATTTTATAAGCGTTGGCTATGAGTTTTTGTTGGTTATAGGAGGCTTACTTTCTCTTGGCATGCCGGAAACCAAGGACAAACATATTTCAGGAACATCTAAGTATCTGACAACAAACAGATACGATAACAAACAGATACGATAGGTGACGATGTAAATGGCTTGGACAACACACAGATCTGCCTACAGGTTGTCCGACAAATTTCATCCAATTATGTTCATTCTGCAGATTCCGGCATGGAATTGTCCAGAATTCTATATACTCTTATATATACTTATATCTTTTATAGAAGTAGAAAGTAGATAGAGATAGCACAAACATATGTTCTAACTAGTATATTGACCCGTTGGGGCAATTTCATATAAGTTTAGAAGAAGGTCGTACGGTTACATTCTCAAACGGGACAGGGAAAGGATGGAGACGAGGACTAGGGTCAATATACTAGTTAGAACATATGTTTGTGGTCATGGTTGATGATGTGGTAAAAACTTTATGAATTTTGGTTGTATGGATTTTGAGTGAAAGATATTTGTGGTCATAGTGAAAACATTTGTCCAAATGTAAATAAGAACTTAAAGTAAGATTTATTAGAAAAAAGGTTTAAAAAAGTGCATCAAAGCATGGCGAGGGTATGTTCTTATGAGCATTTATCAAGTCATTCACTTCCACACGTTTAGATGATATGTTGTAGATGTTGAGGTTGAGATGAAATTGAAATTATATTGGGGGGCATCCTCTATTGAGCACCGATAACGACAACTTCAGTAGCAAATGCCCTCGACAATGTGCAGGTTTGTTTTGCAATAGTATGCTTTGCAAATCATAGCAAGAGCAACCATGACTTCTAGATCGATGTTTGTCAATTATTACAACCAATGAGAAATTCATTTCACAGAAGCAACGTGCAATTCTCAACATGATGAAGCCTCACAATTTCTATTAGCTACCAAGATTCGATTCTCTCGTTCTCGAAGAGCATCCAAATGCTTTACTGTCAAGCTTCTTAGAAGACATATTCTTTCTAGGAACAAAAAAAACTCATAGCAATACACTGCAGACGATATTTCTTTGGAGACATGCATGAATGAGAATAGATCGTACACCTCCATCATGAGCACCAAATTTCTGCCCGGAATTTTGCCATGTCAAGCCCTAAAGCCAAATCTCACTTTTTCACTTCTCCATCAGCCAAACATAAAAAATGATCAAGCATACTTACACCTCAATCAAGCGTCCTCGCACATCAAATATGCGCGACATCCGAAAAACTTCAGAGACGACAACCCTTACTCTTTGCCATAGCCGGGAATCACATCTGCAAGAGCGCCGTCTCCGAGGTGCATGGCTTGCTCCAACTCTTGCTCCAAAACCCTGACTACAATTCTCAACATGCGCTCTCAAACCACATGCCCGTGCCTGAGGTCAATTTTTTTGAGCGCTGCGCGCTTCAAACGGTTAGTGCTTCCTCCCACCCACGGCCACTAGGTACCTCGTGGCGTTGTCCGCCCCCATGTCCGCTGAGGCTCTTCCCTCCCTCTCTCCGCTGTCGTGTCCTCTCCCCGTCGCCCGTTCGACCATCTCCAACGCCCGTCTCCAATTACTACAAGAGAAAAGAGATTGGATGCATGCATTAACATAAGTCTACGAGTGGTTAACTCACAGTATAACTAAGTGTGCATTCCAAAATTGGACATTTGTTTAGTCTAGTGTTACGTGAACAAAAGTATTATTTCTGTTTTCGTGTTTTGTGTACTTTTTGTTTTTATTTTTTGATTGACTTGTTTTACAAGAGGAAAGTAAGCAAGGTGGAGCATTGTTTCAACCAACATCCAACATGAACACTCACCTCCAATTGAAAGGGTTTACATAGGTAAAACTATCACTTTTAACTGAAGTGCTTTGTATCTTTGTGTTTGTTTCACTCCACCAACACTGCATGTAGTGTAGTGTGGACCAGACTATTTCAAAATACCTACACTAATTCTAGTACATGCAAATTACAGTGGTCCAACTCAATTCTCAATCCACATCTGTACGATGTCCTGAGAGACAAAACTAAAAACTGTGGATAAACTAAGGATGGTAGAAGTTCTTGCCTCCATGAATCAGTTTCCTGTGGAGCCATTCAAAGAATCTGGCTGCACAGGTATGCACTTCTGGAACTCCATTTCAACCTTCACACCACAACAACCTCAAAAATAGTGAGAAAAGGTGCAGATGCAAGTTCCTAGAGATACATTGAAGACACGGAATGTTAAAATTTAGAATTAAAAATCCTCCAGAGTGTTCAAAAAGAGATACCGCACCACGGTTGGCAATGTGAAAACCGCCAAGAGAATGAGGATTACAGCCTCAAATGGAAAGAGGGAAAACATACGAGGAGGTGAGATAAAAATTACCCCACCTGAATGTAATACGGATGGGTGCCAATAGCAGCAATGACGGTCTCGAACCTCTCCCCACGCACGTTAAGCCGGATTTTCTGCATGCCCTTTTTGACCATCACGCCTCCATAATCCTGCTCCGACCCATACACTATAGCACTTGTGGCTATGAGTTGGTCGCCGGCGTCCACCACCCCGGCCTTGTCCGCGTTTCCACCGGCGATCACCTCGCCCACCACCATCCTCCCCAGCTCGTCCTCTTCAAAAGCAATCCCTGATAACACCACACGAAAATCAATCACATAATCATGGATTCTCATGTGTGCTGATATTGTTCAATCACACCGATAGTTTTAACACTCATGTGATAAAATCTAACACCCCCTGTTCGCAAATGGAGACCACAAACATGGCATTCAAAAACTAAAAATGTTTGCACTTTGGTTGCACCTGGAAAGTCCATCCAAAAACTGAAAATGTTCACCTAGAAATTTTTGTAACAAAAGTGCTACACTAAATTTCATGTTTAGTGTAGTGGTACCTTACGATTTGAAAGCGCTGGTGTTTACTAAGAGTACAACTATCTATACTACTTAAAGAGGGTGATCATTGTCAACATGGTTGGTAGAAACATTCATCGGGAGTAAAACTTACAGGATTTATAAACCATATAGTGAGCCCACACATAAAGTTTAGAGTACTGTTGCCGGAACCATTTACACTCTTATTCTCTACTCATGCGATAAAATTTTATATGCTCTGCTTGCTGCATCTTCACTGTAAGTAGAGCCTACGCAAGTGGTATCAAAACAAACCCTTCAGATTTCCACCTAAAAAAGTCTTGTACAAAAGTGCCAAACTAGTCATGGTATGTTTCTGTCTACCAAGAAACTTAGAAAGTCTGAATTGCACTTGGAATTAGCACCTAGAAAGGACTGCAACTTGGATAGCCTTTTTCGTACCTAATGGTTTTTTGAGCTCCACTTTGATGCGGCTGCAGCCAGCAGGAGGGACGTCATTGTCGTCGTCGTCACTAGCGCTTGCGGACGAGTTGGTCTCTGAGCTGAAGATGGCCTTCAAGGAGTGTGAGCTTGTGGATAATTGGTTGTTGGCCCACAAGTCACCATACCCATGCCTTCCTGCTGTGCCTGAGCAGGTGCCAAAGTTAGCCAAACTTTTCACTCACTCGCCGACCCAGCCCAGCACTCGCAGTCAGAATCTTCCAAACAAGAAGGCAAGATTTGTTCGAACAAACAGCAGCTTATGCTATCTGTGTAATTTTTTCCTCCGCTCAAATCATCTACCATGTCCTGCTTGCTACCCTAATGGTATCCTAATTGAGCTTAGCAGTTGCATCTAGTAGAAAGTTCAATGTCACCACTCACGTGAAAAATCTACATTCGAGCTGCCTCTGCACAACCAACTGAAAATGCGGCATTTCACAAACTCTGGCGAAGAACACGGATTTCCTTGATGCCGCTGCCGCTTTAACACCCACACTAAGAAGTGAGAATGCATGTCTAGAATCAACTTAGAGCTAGCAAAGAAGTGGACGTGTAGAACTGGACCACAGCGTAACTTACTCAGATGAGAGGCGCATCGGAAAGTGGCAGCGCTGAGTTGGAGCGGCTGTGAACTCGGGAGCTGCGCGGCGGCCGTGGCGTGGAAGAGCAGGGATGTGGAGCGGGCGCAGGCCTGCAAAGCTGGACCCGCCATCGCCATTACGCCTGCAATTGCTTCCAGCTGCAACAGCAACTGTGAAGGACGCAGCTTCCAAGAGCTTGGTGGGAATCCAGGGAGCCAGTCGTTTGTTCCATGCTCTCGTGTGCATTGTGCACCACAAAACGCACAAGGGGGCCAGGAGGTATTCATATATGCAAAAGTTGTGACTTTCGCATATGTGAAAACAACCAACTTTTACATATGTGAACGCTTTTCACAGATGCAAAAGTCGCAACTTTCGCGCCTCCTACGCCTCTAGTCGACTCCGCTTCTCGAATGAGGACGACTTCTCTGTCCAAAACGTTGGGCTTCCTTCTCTCATTTATAGTCAGCTCGCATTAATCCTATAGCGCCTGAGAGGCGTTTTTTGTGCTCTTTCTTGTAACTCTATCTAGAGTAATCTATTGTCTTTTGCGTACTCTGCAAGCGTTTTGAGCTCCTCATTAGCTTTCCAACCAATCATTCCAATCTCTAATCAATGCAGGCATCAACAAACTACAGTGATTTCCGTGAAGTGGAGTTGTAGATTTTTTGTGCTGGAATGTACCCACTGTGTGGATGATGTTGTTTTGCCTAATCTATTACACTTGTAGATTGTCTCTGAGTCTCGTGGTCCACGTTGGCATTGAAGGGTTGATAAGGAATTTGATATAAGAGCAATCTCTGTATAAGACACAGCTTGGATCACGGACAAATTTATACTCATTACAAGAGCCATTGGCTATTATAGCCTCATTCATCATCAACTTTCTTCCCTAGGCCTTACTTTTTGTGCACTTCCAAGTTGTCGTTACTCCCACCAAACTAAAAAATATTCCCACATTACAACCTTCACAGACCCCTTCCATTATAACAACCGCCAATTACAATAGCCTCTATGTGTAGCAGACAGAACCAACGAGGCTCTTGTAAAGGGAGTTGACTCTACCTCCTCCTTCCCTGGTTTCTACTATTTTCTTCCATTTCCTTCAAGTGGATTGCATCGGAAAAATCTCTTGTTGTTGATCTATTATGCTGATGCAAGGTTTATGTGGTTCAATATCATTTTTATGAAGTTTCAATACTGGATTTGTTCCCAAAGTATATTAGAATTACATAAAATTTAACAACTTGATGAACTTTTGTATTGAGGTGATATCATTCCATCACATTAAACGATGTGAAATAACACAACTAAGGATAGGAATTGAGAATTAGATTTGTATAGATTTCCAATTTCTCTATGTTATATTTAATATATATGTTGACTTTCAACTCAATAGTTTTTCCAATGTGAATATTGACATCATTGTAGGCTCATAGGGCGGTTGTCAATATAGTAAGTTTTAGGAAAAAGTTTGAATAAATGATTATTTGATGACATTTTTTATCCTACCAGAAGGTAATTTTAACAATAAATAAGAAGATTTCGAAGTATGTTAAAAACTTGAGAAATTTAATTTATAGTTTTCATTTTTCCTCCCCCATTTGTGAAAGTACAGCTCCCAAAAAAAAATCCGAGGCACCAGTCTCCAAATAGAATGTCTTCATAAAATTCGAGTGCACCAAGATTGGCGCGGTTGTAAATGCCATCTTAAGATCTTGAAATGCCTTCTCTGCTGACGGCCCCAATCAAGCTTGTCTTTGCATGTCAACTGCCTGAGTAGAGTAGCCACTAGTGAATAATTCTTGATGAAAATTCGATAGAAGTTAGCAAAGCCAAGAAAACACCATACGTCTTGAACTGTCTTTTGGAACTTTCTATAAAGACACTATAGCTTCTACCTTCTTCGAGTCCATCTTCAAGCCTTCTGTACTTGCAATGAATCCCAAAAACTCAATCTTGATTTGGTGAAATAAACACTTGTCTGGCAATGCGTAGAGTCCTTGTTTGCATAATTTTTTAAGGACCAAACAAACATGCTTCTTATGATCTTCTTCATTCTTGGAAAATATCATAATATCATCTAAATAGTTGACAAAAAAGTCGTCAAGGTGCTCCCGAAAAATGTCATTCATCATGTGTTGAAAAACTGTTGGGGCATTCGTAAGGCCGAAAGGCATTACATTGTACTTGAAATGGCCATATCTTGTACGAAAATATGTCTACCATTCGTCTCCTTCCTTGATTCGTACGAGGTATAAGCTCCACGCAGGTCAATCTTGGTAAAGACATGCGCACTTCCGAGTTGCTCCAAAAGTCCTGAGATCAAGGGCAATGGATATGCATTCTTCTTTGTCACCTTGTTGAGACCTCAATAATCCACGCACATTTGTAATGAGCCATCCTTCTTCTTCACAAATAGAATAGACGCTCCAGCTGATGACTTGGAGTGGCAAATGAAGTTCTTGGCCGGATTCTCGTCAATTTACTTCCGTAATTCCGCCGACTCTGTTTGCAATAGGTTGTAGATCGGGCCAAAGGGTGGTTGCGCTCCTTCCAAACCAATGGCACAATCATATGGACAGTGCTCCGGGAGTATGTCGGCATTCTTCTTCAAAAACACATCTTTAAAATCCTTATACTGCTCCGGAATATTGGTTGTTGAGGTCTTCTCTTCGCTAGTTGGAGCCGCATAGATGACACATGATGTGCCTTCTTCGGACAATCTTACAAACGCCCTTGCTCCAATGAAAAGAAGTTTCTTCATTCGTGATTTTCTAGCACGTTTGCTAACAGGTTTTCCTAGCAAGGTTATTGTCTAGATGTTCCAAAGGGAAGGGGAAAGTCATCTTTTGCAACTCCCAGTCTACAGATGGGTTGTATTTTTCTAACCAGGAGAGATCAAGAATAATAGGGCTTGATGGGGTTCTAATGACATTGAAGATAATTTGGCTACTATGGCCTTTAAATGTCACCTCGAAAGGCATTGTTTCATGGGTAACACTACCTGAGGACAAAGGTCGTCCATCTATCACTTTTACATGGACGGGCTGAGATTTTTGAACTAGAGGAAATTTGTGACTCTTGACAAATTCTTCATCTAGAAAACAAGTAGATGCTCCTAAATCTAATAAAACACTGCTTTTAAGTTTTTGAGGACCAAAAGACAAGGGAATTGTAAAATAAGGTGTAGACTGAGCGGAAAGAGAGGAACCTAAATGTTGTCGTGAAATTGAATTGACCAGTCACATGCTTCTTATTGTCACTGGGCATCTTTGTTTTCCTGGTCTATGGCGGCTCTACTCTTAATAATACGTTGATTCGACTTCTTCGGGCAAATGGGGACTCTGTTACCCTCTTTGCCACTATACAATCATAGTCTTTCCTCCATCCGACGCTTCTTCTCTTCCGGAGTAAGATGTTTGATACATATTGCGTTGATTTGCATATTTGCAACCTTCAAATGAGAACTCGTACTGCTCGCTAACATAGATTACGTCTGTCGGATCGTCTGCTCCCTTGATGGACTCCATGAGCTCTGATCCTTGCGACGTTGGAAGAGTTGGTCGTCGTACTTGACCGCTTAACTAATTGCCTCATTGAGCGTTTGCGGGTCAGGGAGTGACAACAACAAATCCTTTACAGTATCCTTCAAGCTCCAATAGAATTGGCTCATAGATGCTCCTTCATCCCAGTTGATGTCGCACGCAAGTTGTCTAAAGTCTAAGGGCCGCTTCACACTTGGTGGCCAAGTTGAGTGGTCGTCGATTTCCACCAATGAGATTGCTAGAATGGCCAAAGTCCGGACTTTGGGCCTTCACACTTGTGCCCAAACTCCAAAGGCCGTCGTCCTACATGGCAACACTTTTGGGTTGTTTTGGCACCAAAGCAACGGCGTCTCAAGCAAAACTTGGGTCGCCCATTTTAGTCGACCCAAACTACAATCGAGAGTCCGTCAATTTTTTTAATAAAATAGTAAAAAACTGACAAGATCTAGACCGTTAGATGAAAGAGGCCAAATTTTTGGCTGATTATTTTGGGTTGATTTTTTTGGATGATTTTTATTGGGTGATTTATTAGGGCTGGTTTTTTTTTGGCGAAATGATATGGGATTTGGACTTTGGACTTGGCCTTTGGGGCTTCACACCACGACCGGCCAAACCTTCAATCTATATTATTTAATGTATTTTTTTGGCAAAAAAGTTTGGCCTCTCGTCATAGTTTGGCCACTCATTTTGACGGACGGTCACTGGCCTTGGGCATTGTGTGAAGCGACCCTAAGACATAAACCGATGCAGAACGTGTCTCTTGCCTTAGGGACCGCATCTTTGTTGTTGGCCAATGAGCCTTGTCATGTTTTCCAAATGCTTCTGTAAAGGCCTCTTAAAAAGTGCCAAAGTTGTTCAAGATGGGTGAACCTTTCTCAAACAAGGGAGCAAACTATGATAAAGCTTGTCGCGTAAATAGCGCCCCAATAAATCCGACGCGTGATTCTTTTGTTGGGTAGCACTCCGACCGTTAGGCGATTATCAATCAAATTTGATTGACAAACCCTCAAAACTTGGAGCACGTGCCATGAAATTTCTCAGGCAAGCTTACACAAGGTTCCTTCCGTTGTGGTGGTGGATCTTGTCGAATCACATGTAAGCAACAAAACTCCTTCCTCTAGGTTGGCGGGAGATTGATGCTGTTAAAGGCCACCAATAACTCCTTTAATGGTTGCGGTCCGGACCAATAACATGTTGATAGCATTAAAGATAGCGTCTAACTTAGCCTTGGCAAATTCAGGCATAATAAAGTCTTGAGTCCCAACCATACAAAAAGACGAGAATAATTGAAAATAAAATCTTGGCTCAGTGGAGGATAAATTGCAACCTTTGAACCTTCAAACCTCCAGGGAGAGGGATTGTCCGTTGTTCTCACAAGAAGAACAAGACTCAAATGTTGTGACAAATTGAGATATCAGATTAGAGGGGGGTAAATCATACCTTCTAAAATTGCTAATACACTCTAAAAAACAAGGGGGTAAATTGCGACCTCAAGAAAGGCCCTAACTCTTATACACAAGTGAGTGTAGTCTCGACAAACAATTAGGGACAGAAGATACTAGAATACTTGACAAGAACTAGAACCCTGAAGAACTAGAAGAGGGAAAATTGATATGAACTCGAATTAACAAGATGAGTACACGAAACAAGAAGATGGATGAGCGATGGCTCCAGGAGATGCATTGTTGAGACTAAAGGACTCTTCAGCCTTGACCCTTATGTATAACCTAATCTAAAGTGAAAGGATTTCTAAAGTAAAAGCCTAATCTAGAATAAGAGGGACTAGAAGGTTCCAGAGGTCATGTCCCTAACAATGACCAAACTCAAGGTAGAACATAGATCCATATAATATATGCAATGTCTAGTGCAATAAAATATATGCCATCATTTTGAGTCAAACTATGTTGATCCTTTGATCTTGGAACCCTATCTCGGTAGGTGTAAAAAAATCCATACTACATCTTTTTAATGCATGTATCTTACAATCCATGTGGTCAAAGTTTACAAAAATTCTAAGCGTCTTCTTACATTAATTAGCTTCGAGATCACACGGTCAGTTATAGAAAATAGTGGTTTCAAATTTCAATTAGCCTTGCAATGTCTCCTTGAAATTCACCTTACAACATCTCCACTAAGAAAAGCAATTTTGGGGTGGTTTTGGTGAACATAGTCTCGGTCAGCATAGCCCTTTGGTGTCCAATTCACGTTTCTTCAAAACCAAGATATGTGCTGATTTTTTCCTTTGATCTAAATTTGATGGAAACACAATGCCTACTTATAGTATCTAACCTAACAAAATTGAACTCCAACCATGATTTGAACTTTGGGGAAAATTTACACAACATCCAACAATTTATAGTGTCTAAAGTTACCGTATATTGCTATCAAAGAATGTAGACTTTGGAGGGTAAACTACTTTATCCATCAATAGATTCTTGCAAGAATTTTTGCACTTTGAATAAAAGAGGTTCACATGTGCACTAGGTTGATAGCTTTGCATTGGCATATCATATGTGAAGAGAACATTTATATACATGATTATTGATGATTTTTAAAACCTTTGTTTACTTGATTGAAATTTGAATACAAAAATGTTCCAAAATTAACACCCAATTAAGCAATTATGCACTTAGCCAAGTGCACTGATTGTTGGTAGAAAGCCGCAAGTTTTTTGCTCCTAACGTAAAAAAAATCAAAATTTGGCAAGAGTTTAGTTTGTTTTTTGTCACAAAATTTTGGTGTTTGTTGTGTCAAACATTGACATCTTCATGTTCATATAAGTGATATATTTTTTATATTTGCTACCTTTTTTTAGAAAATATATGATTTCTAATCTAGTTTGCAAATCCTGCTACAAAATAATAATCATGTGGCCAAAGAGATTATAAATGTGTTTTGAGTTATTATAGGATTTTAGAGTACTGCACTACAAATACAATGTGTAAGAGATACAAAAATATATATGCAATTTCCTAAGACACTGTAAAGTACCTCACTGTATTTTATAATGCAAAAACATACATAATCAAGCAATTCCACACTATTGCAGAGGGATTCTAAAATCAAACATATCATATGGACCAGCCAATATATAAATATATACCACCCACCGAACGTGAATTGAGAATTTTTGAACCTCCACTCATTGCACAATTTTTTTGAATGTGCTACACTCTTTTTCTACCTCTAAAAATTGGTACACATGGAATTAACAACGTGCTTAACATTATGGTAATTATTTGAAACCTTTTATAGTGCAAAAATTAGACACCAATTGAAGTTAAAGTCTGCTGATCCAGAAAACGCAGGGAAGAAAATGAGCCTTTTTTCTACTTCAAACATTATAATCTCTCAATCTGTGCGGTTAAACTTTATGAAATTTTGTGAGCATATTACTGAATAAGTCATTATTCAGATCCTACGGTTGGAGCTACAAAAAAAATTTACTCTTTCTTCCTTGCTAATTGCACAAAAACAAGCATTTTTTACGATTTTTGGTTGAGATATTCTCAATATAATTCATGGACCAACGTACATTGGGTATCAATAACAAGTGTATCACCAGCAGGGTATGACTTCCTGGGCATCACTACCCGGTTATCAACCACGATATCAACTTAGGGTATCATTTTAGGGTTTTGGATTAGGGTTTTGAAATGTGGGTATCATTCCATTGCACCGTTGGGTAGTCCTACGAGAGGTGTGCGCGCGCACACCCCTCGCAGTAATTGTGAGGGAGGCTGTGAGGGAGGACAATGGAGAGGAGTTGAGGAGGGGAAGAAAGATGTGGGCGGCTAGAGTTCGGGAGAGATGGATTTGGGAGAGGGGCTTGTGAGAGAGGGATTCTGCGCCAACCTGCACGTTTGCGCCAACCTCTACCGACCCGAGTCTTGCACCGACCTCTGCATTTGTGCCGTTCCAAGTACCGATGACGACGAGGTCGGGAAATGTGCGCGCGGGTGAAGGCCGCACGTTGTACCTGTGAAGACGACGAGGTCGGGAAACCAGCAGACGTTGCAGGAAGACGTTGCTTGAAGAGCATGTCTGCTAGACGACGTTGCACGAGGCCGGGAAACCAGCGTATTGCAGTCCGAGCATGTACTGTCGTCTGACCCGAGTCTGATTCCGCAGTCTTGGAGTTGGGCCGAGATGTGCCGACCTCAGGCACGACGTCGCCTGACCTCCGCACCTACCTCCGACCCGAGGACATCACAGAACCTCCGACGACTTCAGCAGCAGCTCTGACCCGACGACTTCACCAGCAGAGAAGACGACTTCACAGGACCTCCGATCATATCTCGGCCGTCGCTTGACCTCCGCACCTACCTCCGACCCGACGACTGTACAGCACCCGACAACTTCACCAGCAGAGACGCTCTTTGTTCGCAAGTCTGCTTCGTCGGGTCACTGGGCATAGTGGCCGCAGTGGTGGGGAGCGTGGAGTCAGCAGCCTCTAGCCGTGCGTTTGCATTGGCGTATCTGTTGATAGCATCCCTGTCTGTGGCGGTGGGCGTGGGCCTATTGATGTATCAGCAAGTGCAGCTTGTGTATACGGGCCAGACGTATCTAGACACACTGAGTTGGGGTGGCGGCACTCACCACCCGCGTCGAGGTTCTCAGGAGTTGCACCGACCTCCGACCCGACGTCTTCACAGGAGTTGCGCTGCACCAACCGTCGCCTAGTTGGTCGAAGTATCTTCGAGCCTTCTTCTCTGCAGCTTCCTGTGAGTGCACGATGATCTGTAGGGAGTATACGTTCTTGCGCTTAAGTGCCAGCGCTTCTTCTTTCTCGCGCGAGTCCAATTGATGCACTCCGTTTCTAATCTAATCTCACTGAAATTAATCTAACCTCACTGAAATTAATCTAATCTCACTGAAATTATGCTCACAGAAGGAAACCCAGCTTGTTGATCTTTACAGGGATGTTCTTCTTGTCTACTTCTCGTTGCTTTCAGATGCAGAGGAGCTGGCCTCCTCGTTGTCAGACTTTGTAGATCTAACCATCCGCTCCAAGGACTCCACGTCTGTTTGCTCCGATAGTGTGTGAATTCGAATCATTGATCCTCATGTAAGCGTGTTCATCTCTCAGAATTATCAACTGCTAACGCTCTCAGAAATTTTTGTCCAAGATCTCGTCCGGATGTGCTGGATGGAGGAGCACCAGTAGTTGGAGGTGTGCGCGCGCACACCTCTAGTCTACGGAATTCCATGGGATCGTCTAGGATCTCATGGGAACGCAATGGCTAGGATTTTTTAGTTTAGGGTTTGGATTCCTAGTGGCGGCGGCTAGGATTTTGATCTGTGGCGGCTAGGGTTTGAATTTGTGGGCTGATTTGTGTAGCTACACATGGCTTCAGTTGTAGTGGTTTTGATGCTACTCAGTACACTAAAGATGATATCTAGTGTTAACCACACTAATTTGTTTAAAAGTGCTATAAGTGTTTAATTTTGACAAATATTTTTACCAACTATGTTAACAATGATAACTCTCTTTAAATAGTATTGATAGTTGTGCCCTCGGTAAAAATCTTTTCCAAAAGAAAAAAATTATTACATATCCAAAAACATTAGTGTGGTTACACTAAATATCATCTTTAATGTAGTCGATGTTTTCCACCTTGTATAAACCTTCAACTTCTTCTAAATTTGATGTGAACATATTATTTGGTGTCTTTTTTGTGTGCTTATAGATTGATTTTGCTTCACCTTACACTACTGTAAGTTGTAACTATCATTTAACTTTGAGTTGCCTATTTCTAATTCAGCAAATAAACAAAGTTAGGAAAACTTACCTTGTTCCCATAAGTTCCCTCTAAACACAAATTTCCTCCTCCGGTCTGCACATCACATGCAAAGCCCACAAAAATTAGTAAATAAAAATTAAAATTGACATGGCTTCAACATGATTGCAAGAGAGATCACCTTTGAAATTGGGAAGAGAAGAGACCTCTAGGGTTTGTAAAGAAACCTTAAGTGGAAGTTCAAACCTTGTGCCTCAAGCTGATTTGTCCAATTTTAACTTTTGACTTTTGACTTTGTTTTTTCTACTGTATAAATCTATATCTATAAAAGAATACAGGATGATAAATCCGTTGAATGGATGAACACGTTATTGAAAACGACACGTCGAGCTTGGATGAAAAAGTTATGCAAAAGTTAAAAGTTAAAAGCTAAAAATTAAATAAAAGCTAAAAGTTAGGGTTTTGGATAAAAGGACGGGGTAGGAATGGAGACGGGGATGGGGATGGGGATGGGGATGGGGACGGGGACGTGGAGGGGGATGGGGACGTGGACGGGGGACGGGGACGGGGATGGGGACGGGGGACGGGGACGGGGACGGGGGACGGGGGACGGGGACAGGGACGGGACGGGGACGGGGGACGGGGACGGGGACAAGGGGACAAGGACGGGGGGACGATGGATTGGAGGGAAAGGGCTAGGGGATGGGGAGGTGGGGACTCAACACAAAAAAATGTTGTGTCCGGAGGACACGGGTAACACTCTGGTTTTTTACATATTATATTAAACCTTTGGTCTAATAATATATAAATAATAATACGAAGATACTTGTTAGTTTTTATCATATGATTTTAACAAATCACCATAAAAATTTTATGCACATTTTGCAGGTTTCTTGGAAGAGTTGAAAACATGTCCAACAACAAGAACGGAATGGTGATTCAATGTTGAACGCCATCAAACAATGATGTCTGTATCGCTAACACCTGCAACATACTTTGAGGTAATCAATTATTTCTATACATATTTGAGATTGATTCTTGATCGATCTTCTATACTATGTTGTTTGTAGAATAACCTTTCTGTGGATGTTCAATCCCTTTGTTTTTATTAGCAATTACATCAAGTTCTAATGGTGTCAATAATAGTAAGTAATATTATTTGTTTTCATATCGATAAAACACGTTTGTTGTCTTTAGTGAAATTTTCTACATTAACCTAAGTCAATTCCACATACACATGGTCACACATTGTTAGGCAATGTACAAACTAAACTTCTTCCTTTCCACATAAAGCTTAGAGATCTTTATATTATTTTCATTTTATTTTCTCTATAAAAAGATGTGGTGTAAATCTTCTTATTGAACATTTGAATTCTCATTTTAAAACATGATGAGGTCATCAAAAAATAAAGCACAATAGGATGGTAAATTTTGAATCTCCAGTCCTTGTACAATTGTTTTGACTACACCCTTTGTCTACCTCTTAAAATTCGTGTAAAAAGAAATAACATCAAAATTAATAGGATGGTAATGTACTTTAACATTATGTATTCTGTACTTTGAACACTATAATCTTTCAATCCGTGTGGTGAAAATTTACGAAATTTTGTGAGGACGTCCTTAACTCCTAAGGTATTGTGACAGTTTCACATCAAAGACACTTCAAACTGTTCAATTCTAGTGCAATGTATAAAGAAGGAAATAAAAATTGTTTATCTCTTCTTTTTACCACATGATCTAAATGAAAACGTGATAAATTACAAAATCAATTTTTTTTATAAAGTTCGACTGCACCAATCAGAAAATTATGGTATTTGAAGTCAAGCAAGTGGTTCATTTTCTTTCCTACGTTTATCGAATCAATAGACTTTGACTTCACTTGGTATCAAATTATTGCACTACACAATATTTAAATCCAGTACCATCGTGTTAAACATGATGTTAGTTCCTTATACACGAATTTTTAGATGTAGAAGAGTTTAGTAGCATATTCAAAACAACTATGCAAGAAGTCGAGGTTCAAAAATTCTCAATTAACGTTTTATTTTTTGTGAATTTAAGATATTTTAGATTGACAATCCAAATGGTCAATAGGAAGGTTCACACCACATATTGATGTGGAATAAATAAGGGCAAAAAAAATACAAAGACCTCTAAGTTTTATGAGCAAAGGAAGAAGTTTTTTGGGACCTTGCCCGACAAAGTGTTACCATGTGTGAGAATGTTTGACTTAGGCTAATATGCTATTTTTCACTAAAGATAATAAGTTTTAGTACAATATGAAAGGAAACAATATTACTTGCTAGTATTAAAATTCTCACTTTCAATAGAATATCCTAGCAAATGTTTTTCAGGTGCCCGACGTGCCCGATTTTGCCAAATAAAATTGAAAACCCTAGAATTTTTTCATGAAAATTGGATACGAGATAAATTTCATCTCCCATTAAGGTATTAGTAATGCCCATCTACAGTACATGTTTAATAGAAAAATGTTAGAAATTGACACCATAGGAGTCCGGTTGATCTTTCAAATTGTCAATTCCGGACACTTGGTCCTTTAATGGCTAATAAGTATGAATTGAAGTCATATAATTAGATGTGTCAAAAAATTATGTTTTTCTTTAGTAGTCAATATACTAGAATGAGCAATTGTGAAGTATTTTGTTGTGAATATGCCTTGTTTCTTCAAGAGTTTAGTAACATACTCAGAAGCTTTCAAAAGATTTGACAATACGGATTGAAGGATTAAAGTTTTTGTAATAGACAACATGGTTCATTTTCTTCCCTAGGCTCAGTTGATTATGAGAGTTCAGTTTACTTGGTTTCAAAAGTTTTCTATATATGTGTTTAGAAACATATCTTTTATCAGATGAATGGTGCTTTGAAGGTTAACAATTAGTACATGTATTTTGACTAATGTGCAGCCATAATGTTCCTATTTTTTGAATATTGATAATGGAGAGCCGCACGATTCAGACTCCTTCGATACGGCCACACATCCAAAGGGACAATGTGCTTTCATGGGTAGACACACCGGAAAGAACCATGTCTGAGGCGAGCAGGTGGAGAAAACGCAATGTATTTGGAGTGCAGGTTGAAAGCAGGATTTGCATTCTTCAATTGGCAAAGGCTCACATACTACAATATATTGCAATGCAAACCCAAGCTATCAATGACGACCATTTACAAGCAGCCCTAAATTCTATGAAGTAGATAGTGTGCCTTTATGAGAGTATACTAGTTGTGTATGGTAATTGATATATAGTGTATGTGTAAGAGCAGTATATTCTAAGGCTGATGTTAGACGGTATATCATTAATCCTATAGAGTAAAGGTGTTTTTACTATTGGTGCTAAGTCCATTTGTAGAAGCATCTATATTTTAGTTTTCACCATTGTATGCATTATGTACCACGTAGAATATCTTTTAATCAACTTCCAACCCTTGCATAAAGTATGTTTTTTTGTGATTACGCTTGTTTGTATACTACAATCCTTCAAATCTATCTTTGAAATATTGTAAAACTATATTAAATACACATTTATCTAGTATTAACGGGGGGCCACCAAAAATTAGTTGAAAATGCCAAAAAATTGCTTCCAATATTAACAACCATAATTGTACATAATATTGTTGCAAAAGCTCAATTTTTTTTTCTTTGAGAAACATTTTTTTTTTTCAATTTTGCCACTTTTGTTCGCAATGGCCGTCATTGTACCCAAGTGCACTTTTAAATGGCCAAGTGCATAATTGCTTAATTGCGTGTTAATTATACAAATTAAATCGGAAGTTTTGTATGCAATGAGAGAAATCAACAACCACAAAACAATGAAGAGTCCCTTGAAGACAAATTTCAATCAAAATATAAGGCCAAAACCATTTTGCATGTATATGAATTACAACATAGTATATAGCATGGTACTATTCATTTGTACTTTAGTGTATTTGATGTGATTGCGTTGTATTCCAAGCTTTTCCATGAGTAAACTCCGAATCATGATACGATTTTGACAGAGCGTTCATATGATATGTGCGCAAATCTAATGTATAAATCTCACACCCTAATTCCTCATGGATGTCATGCAAATTGAGATTTAACACCTGCAAAGTCCACATATGGGTCTCATGGGCTCCAAGAGATAGTCTTGATCTTGTAGAGGTTAAGACATAAGGCTCACACGCTCACACTCTCCTTCATTGGGCCAAGAAATTACATGAGAGGGATACCTTCTAAAGTGAAAGTCAATCTATGATCCATGAACCCACATTTTAGAGGAATCAAGGCATTTTAGAGGAATCTCTACTCCATTGACTAAAAAGAGCCATGATGAACCTTCTCAAAATGTAACCAAAGGATCTTCTTCTAAACTTACATGAGATGATGTGGTAAAACTTCGTGAATTTCGACCGTACGGATTGAAAGATAATCACAATCAAAGTGAATTTTTTTATTTTATTATGTACTCGAGAGGGACACTTGGTTAATCACCTCGCCTGTGAGGCCAGTAAATTCGCACTCACTCCCAAACCATAACAGCAACACGCCGAACTCGGGCTGACGAAGAAGCGGCATCAGTGACCGTTGTCAGCTGAACGTCAACAGAGCCTTCAATGCTCACACATGACCCGAAAACTCCACCTTGACGTCGCTGGCTTCCTCACCGGATCCCACCGTTGCAGCTCTGACAAACACTAGTACAGCTAACTCACATGAAGCTAGCTACTCTCCAGGGCTGCTGCTGCAACACCTCAGTGCACAACCATGACTAACAGAGCACCCCACCCAATTGATTGCAACCAACTTATCTCATAATGTTACTCACTGCTCACCACCTCCAGCTCCAGCTCCTCCTCCTCCAGTGCCAAGCATCAAGTTTGCACTCCGTACCCTGATTGACGGAGACGGCGAAGCAGCTCACTGAAGTTGACAATGCACCCATTCCGCCACCGTGTATCTTTTGTCGTCACACGCAGAGATGCAACACCTTGCTAGCCTCTCATGGCCACGTCTAATCCCGCAAACCACCCGGGAGTTTGATTAGTCCAGATTCATAGTGTTGGTGAGTACTTTAGGTGCTGTTTATGTCTTTAGTCGGTCCTTGATTAGTAAGGTTTGCTGTGCACTTGCAACTCACGGCCAAACCCCCGGTTCACTCTTGAGGATAGGTCTCTGGAGTCTATCTAGAGTGCGTACTCAGCAGCCAACTGACACACTAGACCAGACTCGTACTCTTTTCGAGCAGCGTTTTAGCATCTGGGATACAGATTTCTCTTAACGAACTTACCATTCTCTCAGCTTCTCAGGGTGGGCCATCTTCAAGGTGATTGATCACCTCTTGACAGTGCACCCATTTCTACATTTCAGCTAGACTAAATGTGCGACACCTTAGCCTCTCACATCAGCCCCCGCTTCTAGTCCTCAAGCACTGTAGTTTGAGTAGTATTATTTGACTACAGGAGCCATGTCTGTTCTCTTCCTATCAGTGCTACTCCTGAGCGTGGGACTGGCCAGACCTGATAGTTCTGGGGCGGATGAGTTTGCCGCGTGGGTGGCGAGAGTGGGGCAGAGGCACCGGGCGAAGCTGGCGTTGGCAGAGGAAGGTGGTGGCGATCCGGCGTTTGTTGTGCAGCCGGACCTGTCGGCCATGTTTCCGGGGGTGAAGCAGTACTCGGACTGGGAGAGCGTGGTGGCGCCGGGCGCGTACATCGTGGTGGACCCGAGTGGGGTGGGCAACTTCGCGAGCATCGGGGAAGCGATCGACTCCATTCCGAATGATGCGCTGCGGCGCTACCGCATCACCATTCAAGTCAATGCCGGCACTTACAGGTTCGTTTCTCATTCTCTACAGTCAAGACTCATAACCTCGTTGAATTGCAAAAAAAGGGGGAATTTCTCCACACCACTAATCTCCTCTGGAGTTCGCAAAGAGTTCCGAGTTTCGTCCTTGAGGTCGACTCACGTTGTTCAAACTTGTGTACGTTGTAAGTGTGTCTTGTCACGAAAAAGTACTGTATCTTGAACGAATTTTGTACCTGAAAGTCTCATATTGGGAAGGATACCAATGCTGAAGTTCGATAAATATGCCCATTTATGTACAAGTTGTTTGATCCAATCCATCGCCACGTCCAGCACTCTTGGCATTATTCTATTGAATCTCATCAGTGATGCTTGTAGCATACTACACTCAAGTGTAAATTGTACTGCCTACTATTCATCGCAGGTCTCCACAACAAGTAGCAAGTCACGGGGCTCTTGTCGTGACCTACCCTGTCAGACTCGGTAGATTTTAGGAGCCCCATTTTCTTTGCTCCTAAGAATAAAGCATCTAGAATGTTACTCTTAATGGAAAGTAGTGTCTGCTGAAGTTCACACTAGCTCAGGTGCTGTAAAACAAATCCATGTAACTTAAGTAAGAATCACTTTATAGAGCATCTTCAATGCCATTATCTACTAAAGTGAATGCCTAGTTTCTCAATTTCTACAAAAGAAAGATGGACTCTGAAGGAGATTCGAATGAATATAGTCTCTGTTTGTTCGCTCCACTGAACTACTGCCTCTTTTGAGATTCTGAGCGCTTGTAAATCTTGTCGAAATGCAGGGAAAAGTTGTACATCGGTAAGGAGAAGCCCTTCATCACCATGGTCGGGTTTGGAGACCCTGTGATTGTGTGGGACGACACCAAAACCGTGGCAGGCAACCGGACGTTTGGAAGCGCCACTTTTGGTGTGGGTGGGGATTTCTTCATGGCTATCAACATCACCTTTCAGGTACGTAGTAAGTGGCAACCAACACTTCTGAAGTTGTACTTGTTATACTGGTAGTTTCTAGTAACATCTACACTTCTGTGCGACGTTTTCTAGATGCAAATCCTGAGTACAGTTCAAGTCTTTTTAATGTATTGAAATTTTATGCCACTTCCATCTATCAATAGGCACTTCCATCTATCAATAGGCTCTTCCATCTATCAATAGGCACTTCCATCTATCAATAGGACCATGAGAGCATGTCAAGTTTATCACGCAATTCAAGGAAAGAAAAAGAAATGTGAGAAAGCACAAAACCATCAATCTGACGAAAATAACTTTTTCTGAAGAAGATTAATAGCCACAGTTTTGTTGTTGTCAGTTACACATCGTAGAATACTGTCATGTTGCTCTAAGACAATCGTGTAATGTACATAAATCTGTGCAGAATTCTGCGCCAGCGCCTCCACCCGGAGCTGTAGGCATGCAAGCAGTGGCCCTTCGCGTGACTTCCGATGTGGCCGTCTTCTCCAACTGCAAAATCCTTGGCAACCAGGACTCGCTGTATGACCACAACGGCAAGCATTACTTCAAGGACTGCTTCATCCAAGGGAGCATCGACTTCGTCTTCGGAGACGGGCTCTCCATCTACCATGTACGACACTGATTCTCTTCACAGTTCTAGTACAAATGGGGCTGTTCTTGTCACTTGGGTGGTGAAGCGTCAGAAAAAGTGTTAGAAAACTTGTACATGTAGTGTAAAGGTGTCATATCTAGAGAATAGAAAACAACCGTATTTTTATTGGAACTCATATCATTTTCACAAAAAGTGGAAAGTGCACATCTAGTATAGTACAATGTTTTTTTCTTTTTAAAAATTGTGTTATATAAATGTTATGCTAGGCTCTATCATGTGATTTGTCACATGGTAGATTAGATTTGTGACATGAGTAAGTGAAAGAAAACTCAAATTGGTGAAATATATTGCACAGTTGGCCACTTTAAAACTGAGAACTTTGTAGTTTATTGTGCAATCTTTGAACAGAAAAAGAAGGGCAGACGAGAGTGACGCTTGCCTTATTGACTAGCGTGAATAAAGATTCTGTTTGGGTAGCGCTACTACTTAGGTCACCAGGACCTAGATTGTAAACACCTAATCCGAGCTCCTGACATGCCATGTGCAGAAATGTGAGCTGAATGTGGTGCCGACGACGTCTGGAGCAGTGACTGCGCAGAAGAGGCAAAATGCGAGCGACGCCTCTGGATTTTCGTTTCAGTTGTGCTCGATCACGGGAGGCGGGGGGCCAACGTCGGTGTATTTGGGGCGTGCATGGGGGCCGTTCTCGCGCGTGGTGTACTCCTATACGTGGATGAACGATGTCATCTATGCTCCGGGATGGTTCGATTGGGGCAATTACACGCGACAAGAGTAAGCGCACTTCTCCCTTGTCATGGATGTATCCATTGAAGTTCTTTCCAAAGTCACCCTATCCTTTGCTAAGCTACCCCCTCTTTTTGATATATCATACAACTTTTTTCTCACTCTTAGATCAATGGGAGCGTTTGTGATGAATCCTTCAATTCAATCAATGAAAATCTAGCTTGGTGGTTCCTAAAGTCAAGTTAGATGAAGTTTTTGAAGTAGGTGAAAATCGTGAATCTCACTTGCCTTTCTCTTCCTTGAGTTGTTCACATGATTCAATATCTACCTTTAGATGAAGTTGAGTACAAAAAACAAGATAAATCCCATAGTTTTATTACAGTGCCTGGTATGGCCCTTATCAAGTTTCTTTTTTCAAGTCTCTTCTAGTTTGTTCCCCCAGTACTATGGTGTTTTGGATAGTGGAAGAGGTAGAAATTGATGTTAAGTGGTGTTGCAGGACTGTATTCTATGGGCAATACAGGTGTACTGGGCCGGGGTCCAATCAAGCGAGCCGAGTGCCATGGTCGCATGAGCTCACAGATGTGGAGGCCGCTCCTTTTCTATCCCTCAGCTTTGTAGATGGAGAGGCTTGGATTCCAGAGAACTTGAGACCTATGCAACCTCTTGTATGAGAAAACCTTAGGCCCAATCTCCTTCAACGCCTGAGGTTATTCTTTTATCATTCTTTTTAATAAAAATAACCATATAAGCATGAATTGCTAAATCTTTTACACAAATGAGGATGGTGGATGTCTTACATTATAGTGCCAACAAAATATGTTGGATTAGATTTGTATTTCATCTTTCTTCCCACTTCCACAATTTCCAATTTGTGTTTAGTGGTTGTGCATTTGCCTAGTTGCTTCTGATTGGCTTGTACCCTTCAAGTTCTTGCCACCATTGCCATGGATAACTCTAAGATAGCAGAGATATTGGCTATTTTCTCACAAAAAATGCTTGAAAGTTGCTCATTGTACTGCAAAGTATGAAAATGAGAAGAAAACTATTATTTCCACATCTATCCACAAGCTCATAAGTTTTTATACTATATACTTGAAAACTCACATGCTTACAAGTTCTTATAATCTTTGACCGCAAGGATTAAAAGATTATAGTATTTTAGCCAAGAAGAAAAGTGTCCTTCATGTGTTTCAAAGATTTGTAGACTTTGACTTCAATTGTTGTTAACTTTTTGAAATACAAAAGCTCAAAATTTTATTCCATTATAAAATTTAAGATGTTGGTTCTTTGATCCTTTAAAGCCGGAGCCAAAACTAGAGGACATCATTGAATTTAGGGAGGAGGTGAATCACTCAGCCCTATCCGTGAAACCCCAGCTCCAATAAGAAATTGCCGTAGTGAGATTGATCTGCACAGGATAAAACACTTTCTTCTCCAATTTTGGCTCCATTAGTCAGCTAGTGAGGTCGTAGGAAGGCCAAGTTGTATTTGGGATTATGTTTGGAGTATCTGGCAAAAGTTGAGTGTACACATCCTAAAAAATAGACTTCGTTAAATGAACTAGGGAGTGACGCGTGGCGTTTCCTTTTCTATCCATCTTGATTTTTTTCTAGAAATAGCTTCATTGTCTTTGTGGACACATGGATGAACACCAACGAGCAGCTATGGCTTGCCAAGAATGGAACCCTTCGAAGCCACGTGCCATGTTGGCACCATACTTGTTGGTTTCTTTTACACCGGCTCTACTTCATATATATAATGTACACGCGTGGTGCAATGTACAACGGCTATATTCAGCTTTGATCCACAACCACAGCGCGTGTTGAAAGGCTCGTGGAGATCTTTGTATGCAGCTGCTCCTCCATCGCCTTTGGCAATTTTGCCCATGCTCATTGATTTGGCTTTTGAATATGCTAAAAGTAAACACCTGGCCACCGCATGAGTTTACACTTAAAGTTGGTACACCCGTGATGCTTCTACATAACTTAGATTCATCAAATGAATTATACAATATTGGCACAAGATCCGTTGTCCATTGTTGCTCGGCTTGTGTGATTGAGGCGGAAGTCCTTTAAGGTGATTGTGTAGGGTACGTATTTGAGGACAAACGGTTTTCAAAGTTGGTATTTCCAAGTCCAAGGACATTTTCTTGCAAGGATAATTGTATGTTGCATTTTTGCGTGTGATAGTTCCCAAAAATGTGTTGGTGCTTTTGGAAGGAGAGTCGCATGGAGATGACAAAATAATGTGCAATGTTGTTTACAACAAAGCGCTTTGGTAATTGCATTTCTTTTTCAATGTAATTTTCATTTACTCTTTAAATTTTTGACAAGTTTTACGTCAGCGGGGACTGCCTTTGCCATGTTGGGGACAACATCTATTTACATTTGTACCATAATTTATGATTTGTGTAATGCCAGTTTTCAACCCTTTAGTGTTGGAGGGCCAATTCAAGTCAACTCCTAAAATTTTGGAATGTAGCGAGCAAAAAGATTTTGACGCTAAAATCTTTATGCTCGCTACATTTTGAAACTCGAGGAGACAACCAAATTTGGCTCTCTTGGCGCTAAAGGGTTTATATACACCAATTTTTAGAGGTATTGGAGAGATAAAGCTTTCAAAAAATTAAACAACGACGAGAGGGTCAAAAATCACCATACCACATTTCAATTTTAGATAAATTCATTCTTGTGTAATTGAAAATGAAACACATTAAAACAAAGTTTCATGTTTCTTCTTGGAGTAAAAAAGGAAATGAAACAAAAATGAAGGTCTCTAATTTTTATGAAGAAATATTTTTTCTTTGAACGTTGCTTTAGAATGGTGAATTTTTTTTGGTTTGTCTTGGAGTGAGATTTTACACTATGGAAGCTAATTTTTTGCATGTCAGGCAAGTTATAGGTTTGGAGAAGCTCCATTAACCCTATAACGTTGGGTTGGCTATGGCGCAACCATCATCTACAAGAGTAATAGATTTTGAAATGCAATATCTTTTACATTTGTAGACGGATGGTCGCACCATAGCCAGTCCGACGTTTGAAGGGTTAAGACAAGAAGATGGTCCACGATTCCTTGTCCTGTCAGGGTGATCTACCTTTCCATAATTTAAAAAATTTAGAATATAAATTACAAGTACAAAAATTTTGAGAGGGTAAGGGGAGTAGGTATGCTAGGTTTTCTCTTATGTGTTACTTTACATTTATCTCGGTTATGTGAGTTGGGTTACCGTGGACATTGATTTAGTGGTGGAACAAATAGACACTTTATTCACTCGGGCCTCTTCGAGGACCGGAGTTCTTCTTCTTCGTTGGGTTGCCTTATTCTTGCTTCATCTCCCATACACATAGAAGCACAGTGACGCCTATTACGCAAGCCTGGTGAGGGTATCATAATTACGAAGGTTTTCAACAATCTGCAGAAGAATTGATCACCATTGCACTCAGGCCAAAAATGGCACATTCAAAGTCAACAATGTGCAGGTTTATCATACACATAACGTGAGAGTGGTCCATGTCCTGTACGATTTTGTGCACTGGCCTCATCTGATGAGCCTCCTCAAGAGTCGTCTGCAGATCTGCAATTTGCTCAAGAGTCGTCTGCAGTATTTTTCCACTTTTTTCGGGGATATATATATATATATATATATATATATATATACTAGCAATTGGCGCTTGCTTTGCAATGCATTAGTTCAATCATTTTAATGTAGTTTTTATATCACAAAATATAAAAAAGAAAGGTAACAACAATCTACATAAAATATAAATATGTCTTTGAAACCTATGCATGAATTTTAATAATGTAATAGAATAGAATAGAAAAAAATTAAAAGTAGGTTTTAGATTTTTTGCAGTTTAACTTGGAATTTCAAAAACGTAATGAACATCAAATTTGTAATCAAGAGTTTCAAATTTATTTTGGATAAGCACAAATTGCAACACACAAATGCAAATTTCACACACCCACAAACTCAATTTGCAATTACAATCTCAAAACTTGCAATCTCACCTCAAAACTTGTAATTTCAATCTCCACAACTCGAATATGCAATTTTGCAACTCCAACTTTGTATGCCAACCTCCAAGATCACAACTCCAACTTCACAACTTTTTCACTCCAATTTTCAACTCATAATTTACAATTCAATCTTTTAGTGCTTAACCCCTAAAGGACCAAGGCAATTTTTCCTCAAAAACACTCCAGAACTGCCATTTTCAGCACATTCAACAAAAAATGATACAAAATCATTTTTTTGAAAATTTAACCGTAGGATCTTGTACTAGACTTGTATGAGAGTGTGTGGTAAATTTTTTGGTAAGTTTGACCTCACAGATTGAAAGATATTAGCCTTTGAAGTGCGACATAACTTCTTTTTCAGGTCATACTATACACCTTCAACAAACTTCGACCACCTTCTATGGCAACTTTTTGCACTACGGGCCGTGATTTTATTGTCTTAACTTGAAAAGGATCATGTTAGGCACATGTGCACCAAATTTTAGAAGTAGAAGAGGTGTAAAAGATGTCTAAAAACATCCTGCAATGCAACTATGTGCCGAGAATCAACAATACACTTTATATTTTGCATATATCATATCCTTCTCAAATATTTGAAATTCACAAATCCGTATGGTAGATGCAATGATCTCAATTTCCTTTCCAAGAGGACATTTTCTTTCTTTTAAATGGACAAAAACTCGAATTTCTATTGAATTTAGAAGTTATTAAAGTTTGGTGACAGTATTTGTGATATGTCACACTAAACTGCTGCACTATTTGTATATGTAAGTGAAAATAAATTGTAACTTTTGAACCGTAAGTCGGAATTCTACGAAATTTGTGTCTACGCAAAGCTAATCAAAAGTTGGCTATTCAATAAAAAATCTCAGAAAATAATGCCTAGAATTGAGAACGTGGTACCTTATCCAAACTCAAAACGTCCCCCGAGGGGACATTGGTCCTTTAGGGGTTAACTCAAAAAATATTTTGAACGTCAAATTTGTAATCAAGAGCACAAATTGCAACACACAAGAGCACACAAATTGCAAATTTTTCACACCCAAAAACTCAAGCTAATGCTTTGCAACGCATTAGTCCAACCATTTTAATGTAGTTTTTATATTACAAACTATATTTTTTAAAAAAGGTAATATGATTCACTGCGCGGTTGGATGCGCAATTAACTACGCCGTTGATTGCATCATTGGTACAGTTCATTGCACGGTTGACTGCACAATTGATGGCCGCGTGGTTCACTGTGCGGATCATGATTTTAGTAGTATGAATATATATTCCCGCCTTTAGGCTCCAAATCTCTCCAAAAAAAAAAGGCAGCGTAACAGCGTCCTTAAGGAATAGTATGGAATGTGTTTTGTGTAGATTGAACTTGTTATTTCCAGTGAATATTGTGATTTTGAACAAAATGTTCCATTGTTGCCACTTGCATATCATACACTTAACCCTTGAAGGACAATGGTTGAATCTGATCGCTAACAGAATCTACAAGGGTCGTAGATTTTGTCAACGACCAGAATTGACCATCATCCTTAAAGGAATAATCATTGGCAACTACACATTATTTCATTAAGATCGATGTGAGGGTGCGTTTTTCCAACATGTACCATTTCAAGTGTCATTATGCTAAAATTGATTTTTAAATGCTATAAGTTTTTGCTCTTAATGAATAATTTCACTAAGAGTACAACTGTCTATTTTATTCAAAAGGGGGATCATTGTAAACATAGTTGGAAAAAATACTCATCAAGAATAAAAGTTTATAACATTTATAAGTTAATTAGTTTGGTTAACACTAAAATCAATTCTAGTGTAGTGGTTCTTTATAACATCCTTGCCTTATAATCAATCCAACTTAGATGCCCTATTTCTAACTCTTTGCATGCATGTACATAATGAAAAAAATAAATTGAGCCGTACCCAATGCAAGCTAAAGTTCCCCCATAGTACCCTATGCATTGGTTGGTTTTGTACTATACATAATAAATTCACAATGGAGAATGTCCAAATTTTTTGGAAAATTCAAGGGATTTATCTAAGGTCATACCCATGTAATATCTAGAAGATACTCATGTAATCTTTAGGTGATACTCATTGTGTCCAAACCACCGTGAATTGGAAAAAATAAATACTTTGGCAAGGAGTGTCCTAAACCAACCAATGCGAAAGGCACGCCGCACCTTAAGTTTTCAAAGGGTTGACCAATAGTTTTCCCACCAAGTCACCATGTCTATATGGTCCCAATACCTAACATAAAACCATAAAATAGGGGGTGACATGCCGGGCTACCCCTTTTACTTCCAGAGAAAGTCTAATCTCTTGCGTGCTTGATTTGTGGAGGATGGAAAAAAATTAAAATCTAATTTCATGAAGAACTCAATGTTAGAATTATACTAGAACTCAAAATCTTACACTATCTAAGAATTACAGAAAATGTCAATCTAGGTTTCATGGAGGAACATAATACAGAAGCTTGGGACGAAATGATAATTCAAACTTAGGTCGCTGTTAATGTACATTATGCCTGATGATGACAGAGGACATATTACAGCTGGTAATATGTGAGTACCAATGTGCATTTAAAGCAAGCATGGACAATGGTTCAGTTTTGGCTTTAGGTACTTGAGCTCGAAGGCTAATTGGTAGAAAAAAATATGCTTTTACAGATTCCAGAAAATTTGAAGTTATCTTTTGAAAATGTCATGAAAATCAAATTTATAAAACCCTTGCAAAATCGATATGACCTTCATGAAAACAACATGGTGTATGGCCCACCATTGTGAACTTTGCAAGAGGCATTCCACCATGACAATGGGCCACTGCAAAATAAAAAAATCACATGCCAACCTTAATGGAGAATATAATTGACCATTTGCCAATGTCATGAAAAATGACCGGCATGTGCACGTCTGTGGTAGTGTACACTGTATACATTTGGTGAGGGAATGTGACTTGACTGACAGTGTTGATGGCAACTGGAAACATGGGTTGCAGTACCCTATGCTTGCGGGCAACAAGGACTGTATTATTTGAATCCACTTGAAACATCTGGTTAAGTCTTGGGAGGGGTACCATAATACCGTAGCTGGGTAGCGTAAATAGGAAAAACAGAGAAATCTGTGAGCAAAAAAATAATTCTATAAAAGAAAATAATATATGCAAAACTAATGAAAATAGAGTAAATAGTTGATGATATTCTCTTTTTAGTATTTTGAGCCATTCTACGTGATGTTTAAAAATAATTATAAAAAAAAATGAAGTTACTTGTGAGGGTGATGAAATCATGAGCATGAAAACACTTGCACTCGAGAAGCTCCAAACAAGGTCAACATATTGCACATCAATGGCCGGTACGTTGTGACTAATGAAACAGCTGTAGCCTGTGACTGAAAATGATCTTTGCCTTGAATTCACTGTGTACGGATGTTTGGAATTTCTATCCAAACATATCCTTGCATCTCTACCAAGTAAATCTAAGTTGCCTTGAATTTTTGGCTCACATATCCAACCTTTCAGTGATTGAAGCGTTGATGGGTGTACTCAAAGAACAATGGCAGCCCTTTATTTTTCTGAACAACAAAAAGTGGACTTATTTTGAAATGTGGTTTTAGAAGTAGCGGTATAACAATCTCCAACCGACAAAAAAACAAAAGTGAATGAAATATTTGGAGCTTTGGCAGCAGTGCACAAACTTTGGTACACAGGAAATCAGCATGCTTAACACTTTACTGCCGATGAGATTCTAAAGGCTAGGGAGAATCCACGAGTGTAATATATCATCTACACATATGGTACATTTCACTCTTGACCCCACTTCACAGAAATCATTGTAGCTCGCCAATACTTGCACTGATGCGCCTAGGATTTGTTCCATTTGAAGCGTATGAACTCGTGCTAGACACATTGCGACCCAAAAAAGTCCATCCAACTTACGCACAAGGAGAAATGATAGGAAAACAACTCGAAAACGATCAACTCAGCGTTACAGGGTTAAGTTGTAGCACCATAGCAGCGTTGTCACTCTTGAGACAAATCCTTTTTATTTTAAAATATTCTTTGAAAATAAATATATGCGTCTAAAAGATAGAAAAAACTAAAAAAATCATAGATGGAAATGGGGACATGAACCTTGACACAATTGATCACCGGTACTCATATGCCAGCTTCCTTTCCTCAATCCCAGGCAGATCTGTTCTGGAGCCAGATCAACAGCACACATAACATTTCATATAACGGATATGATGACAACTCAATGGTACATACCACCTTCATGTGCATATTATTAAATACTGGCACTGTTATTGTCTCACACATTCTTTAAAACCCTATCCTATGTTTCTTTTCCAGTAAACGTATAACACTTTCAGTGTGCCCAAAGCTTGAACTTGTGTCAGCGTTGTAGCACAATATTTCACACATCCTCCACATCTGCCGGGATCATCGTTGTCATTTGAGCTTCATTCACTTGGCTCCTCCCCATCAAAGGGAGAAATGAAAGCTGCCCGAGCATCAGAACATCGATTTCTTGTAGCTGCCAGTTGTTATAGTGTCACTCGGGTGGACGTTGTAGTCATAAACTCATGCTAGTGTGAGAGGTTGTGCATCTGCAAGCTGAGGATTTGGAATACGTATGAGAGGAAATGAACTTTAGATTCTGAGAGATAAGCGCAAAAGTGGATGTGAGTGTAGCTCCTTGCTTTAATGTTAGCTATCATTGTGATTGATGCCTAGTGTTGACTTTTCTGTGGCACGTTTGCAAGTTTGAATATATTTGAATGTGGTTTTTTTTTGGTTGAACACCCAACTCTCGCTGCTTAGTAATGGCAAGAGGGATCATCATGTGGAGTTTCATTGTTGTATCAGTACTGTCATGTCTTTCTTTTGTGGGCTCTGTTCCGTCCACAAAAGATGAGGTGGTGGCGAGTTTCCACGCTTGGGTTGAACACGTTGGTGCAAAAGCTGCAGCTTTTGAGACTGTTGCAAAAACCCGTGGTGACATCAAGGTTGGGGAGACCACTGTGATTGTGGTGGATCAGAGTGGCCTGGGAAACTACAAGACCATCAACGAGGCTTTTGATGCTGTGCCCCTCCATAACAAGAATCCCATCACCATCCAAGTGAATGCTGGGACGTACAAGTGAGCAAGTTCGCACACTTTCAGTTTATTGTATCTGGAGTGGTGCAGCTTGGATTCATGGTAGATTTTGTAGCAGTGGTGTGATTGTAAGATGGAGTCATTTGTAGTTTTAGGAGCTCTGAAATAATTGGCAGTTTCTTTGATATTATGGCAGTTTAGGAAGCCATCTCTAATCAGGTACCAGTGGAAAGATGGTTTGAGTACATTACCGATGTTAGTCATTTTTTATCAACTCAGACCATCTCTTCCCTAGTGATGAAAGTGTAGGTTATTTTGAGGCTTAAAAATCAAAATCTGAGAGACGAGTGCCAAATTTGTGATGAATTGATCTCCATCTGTGTGCATTGTACTAGTGAGAAGGTGGTGGTACCCAAGAGCAAGTGGCGCATCACTTTGCAAGGAGCCGGGCGAGATATGACCAAAATCACCTCCAGGAACGCAGCTGGGGACACTGGTACCACATACACCACGTCCACCTTCGGCATCAGTGCGCCTTACTTCACCGCCAGAAACATTTCCTTTGAGGTGGGCATCGGCATCCTCTCCTCATTTTTGGTGTCACTGGTGGCAAAAACCTGTCATATTTCACTTACTATTTTTGAGGGTGAGCTAGTTTGGTCACAAAGGATAAGGAGGAAGCGTTTTTGACATGATCCGAGAGAGGTTTCACTTGGTGCGTGACGTTGGATGGTGTGATATGACGATCAGAACTCGTCTCCGGCGCCGACCGGGGGAGCGCAGCAGCAAGCGGTGGCGCTGCGCACCACGGGCGACTTCAACGCGTTCTATGGGTGCGCGTTCTACGGGCAGCAGGACACGCTGTACGACGACCGAGGACGGCACTACTTCAAGGACTCGCTCATCGTCGGATCCGTCGACTTCATCTTCGGAGACGGGAAGTCACTCTTCAAGGTACCAGCTACACACATCATCTACTCGTGATCTCTCGCATCTCAAGTGCTCTGTTTCTTTGTGTTTGTTTGTTTCGCTAGTAAGTTAGATCGTTTGTTTACAAACTCTACAAGGTACCAGCTACACACATCATCTACTCATCTCTAGTCCCATGAGCCCTTTGTTTGCTTGTGTTTCTTTCTGTTCCACAAGTAAAGTTGGTTGGTTGGAGTTTATTTGTTTCATTAGTAAGTTAGTTAGACCTACCAGTGAGTAAGTTAGGTACTTTATATGTTTACAGTTAGTGAGCTTGGTAAGTTCTTTTGTTGAAAGATGGCTGGTGTGAATAAAGACTAAGTCTTTGTTTGTTTCACTAATGAGCTAACTGTGTACGTTAGTAATGTAAATGTATGGTAGAGTAGGGTAAAGATTCAGCACTCATCTATTAAAAAGGAAATTTCAAATAAAACTATCCTGTTTAATAAGTTTAAGAACGGTTTGGGTACACTATTCACGAATTTCCCAAGAATTATTTGATTGGATTATTTATCTAATCCGTCATCTACTTAGAGTAGAACTACCACTAGACTTTAACGATTTTGTGATGTGAGTGGGGCTGCAGAACTGTGAGCTGAAAGTGCTGCCCTCAGGCGGTGGCTCCCTCACAGCACAAAAGAGGTTGAGCTTGAGTGAGGACACAGGCTACTCTTTTGTGAACTGCAAGGTGACCGGGTCCGGACCTGCGACCGTGTACTTGGGCCGTGCCTGGGGGCCCTATTCCCGTGTCGTGTTCGCCTTCACTGAGTTTGCCAACATCATCAATCCTGTTGGATGGTACAATTGGGGTGACGCCGCCCGGGAAGGGTAAGACTTGGACTATGTGCTATTCAAAGATTTTTAATGCCATTTTTGTATCCTAAATAGGCTCTATTGTGCAGTCGCAATAGTGTAGGTTAGATTTGTCACACATTTCAATGATTGGTGCAATTGGAAATGTGAAAACTGCCTATATATTGAAATATAACCATTACATTCCCAAACAATAATTTCATGACATAATTAAGGGTATTCAAACCGTTGCATACAGAGAGAGTCGGTGATTGCAAAAGTATGGATTACGATTGGTGGCAGAGTTGCTGGATGCCATTAGGATGGGTCGGGAGCTTCTGGATGACAACCAGCAGCTGTTCAGAAACTGTGTTCGAATATCCCTATTGACAAGCATACTTTGTTGGTTGGTTTGCTTGCAGGACCGTGTTTTATGGGCAATATAAGTGCTTCGGCCCCGGTGCAAACCAGGCCAACCGCGTCGCGTGGTCCAATGAACTCACAGACGCGCAAGCGGCACCTTTCATGAGCCTGGGATACATCGATGGAAGTTTGTGGGTCACTGAAGTATGAACTGCTTATCATCAGTGAGGAAAAGTCCACCGCTTGTACGTGCTTCCATGCTTATAAAATATAAGAAGCATTGGTGACGACCTAGGCAAAGATACATGGGGAGGATCAGTGAAGGAACGAGACCGTGATTTTGAGTTTCCACACGACAGATACGTGGTGGCTGTACTACTAGCTAGTTGTCTAGTGTCATATGTATTCTGCTTCTCCAAATTGATTTCAAGATGGAGTATTTCTATCAACTCATTATTCCAGCTTTCAAATGTGCCATCTTTCTTTGATCGATCATTCTTCCATCATGCGAAAAAACTATCATGCCTTGTTGCATCAGCCCACAGACATGGTTCAAAATGCTTGCAAGGTGAAAAGGTCTCACTGTCTCGATCGGAAACAGAAGGTTCCTTTGATGATCGGGAGGTCGAATACTTCATCCCGAAGCTTTCCGCTTTCCCCTTCTTATGAGGTATTTGAATTTGATTATGTTAGAGTTATCCGCAAAGTACCTCAAATCCTCAGTTTCTGACCTGTAAAATGGAAAAGTCAGGGTCGCCAAGTTCACTGGCAGGGTTTTACTGTAGACCTTATACCAAGTGTGGTTACAGCAGTTGTACGAAAGACGATGTTAACGTCAAAATACCTTAAACCGACACTCAACCCTGAAGCGACCCTGCAGAACCGGATTTCTTCCTCTCTTTTTTTGTCATAATTTCTGTCAGAAATATTCCAAGTCTATTCCAAGCCCACCAATGAATGCAAGGATGGAGCTGGATGGAGCTGGCGGTTTGGTGGAATAGAGGTGACGGTTTAATGTGCTTTTAAGGTTTGGTTTTGTCACTAAACCTGGTCGCTTTAGGGTTGATTGGAGAAAACCCACTTTCATTCTTTTTTCTCACAATCTACAGCGTTGTTTTCAAAAAAAATTCTCTCACAAATCAGAACCTTATTTCTCTACCCAAGCATATTTTTTTTGCAATTAAATCTCAACTTTTGAAACACACAATCACTAAAGTGTCGGTTTAAGGTATTTTGACGTTACTGCCTTGAAATTACGTAAGTGCTTACCTCGAAAAACATCCCAACTACTTTTAGAGAATTGACCAGATTAGAGCTGCGTCAGGGCATTCACTTCACCTCGCCGGATGGTAGATGTCGCACGATGTCTCCTTTCTTAGATTATATCTTTCCAGTACGACCAATGACTTCAACACATTGCATGCCTAGGTAGAATAAACGAAGAAAACTTAGATCAACATCATATGATGTTCACGCCACTTCCGCACTACTGTAGTGACTCCGACAGAATTTCCCAACTTCAAGGGAACTGTAGGCGTGGTTCCAGCGGCGGCATGGCACTAAATAATTCAGAAAATTGCGGCAGCCGATGGCTTCACGATGAAGCTTTGGCTCCTTCAAAACTCGATCGGCACGGCGCATTTGGTACCATTCCATCATTTTCAGCGTTGATTGATTTCTATTCTCTTGTTAAGTAGACGACGAAATGGGGTTGGCGCTAAAGCTCGGAGTAGAGACAGTGAGAGCTAGCTCCAATGGCGACTCCGGCGACGCATTGGCAGAGGGAGGAGCACTCCACCGTGAACGCGTGGATCATCGCCGACTGGCCGCAGCCCGTGATCGACTTCGCCACAGATATGCTCAACGCGCGCTCTCTCCACCTCATGCTCTCCGACGACAAGAAGACGATCCTGCACGCGTCTCTCAAGATCGGCGACTCGGTGGTGATGGTGCAGGACGGCACCCCGGAGATGCCGGCTTGCCCGACGCGGCTGTACGTGTATGTGGAGGATGTGGACAAGAGCTACGAGAAGGCGGTGAGCAAGGGCTTTGAGTCGCTGCGCGGGCCCGAGGACCAGCCCTACGGCGATCGCGAAGCGGGCGTGAAGGACTCCGCGGGAAACTCCTGGTGGATTGCCACTCATAAGTTCAACCCCAGCTACTCAGCGCCACGAAGACTCAGGAGTGATGCAACCTTCCTGTTTCGGTGTAGATGCTAGCTTGATGAGCGTCCATGATTTGAAACGGTTTGTATTGCACCTCGATTCTCTGCAGAGCAGTGCGATCAGTGCAGCGTCGTAGCACAGAGCATCAATACAGTTAATATTTTAGCGTTCGGGTATGAAGCGGAGATCTCAGCTCGATCTGCGTGCTTGGAGTTGATTGCTTCTGTTATTTGGTCCGCGAAATTCAAGACGGAATCGGTGTGCCATTCCCTGCTCCTATAGCATTATGCTTTTACTATGAACATTCCGGCACTTGAAGTGAACATAAAGCATCCCACTTCACTCTCCCCTCACACACAGCCTTCCGTCAATTTATCCAATGGATGGCGCTGCTTGTGAATTGCGATGGAGCATCCGAAACACTCCTGGAAAACAAAAACCTGAAGCGTTAGAACTGATCTCTGGGAGCTGGACGTGAAACGCCTTCCAGCCCGCAAATTCGAGTTTGAGAGTTGAAACCGAGTGTTAACCCGAAGAATTCCGAGCGTCTCGAGGACATGTCTTAGTACGAGAAGTACTCCGAGTGCGTCTTTAGCAACGTGATCTTGTCTCTGTTGTGTATTTTGATTTTTTGTTCTCACGAATCTCATCTGACCCGTCGTGTCAGAGCAACATTTAACTTTCCGACTTGATCCGCTAGATAGGTTTCGCACAATGTCGTGAGCACACACCTCCATCCGCCGTCAATCCGTTGAACATCCTCCGTCCGGAATCAATTGTCTGAAAACTCTTACTGGAAATTCTATGAAAAGCATCAAATGCTTCAGCCAGCTCAAACAAAAATTTCTGATCTGCAACAACCTGAGATGCGATTTGCACTCTCAGTGTTTTCTAACGAATCTGAATGCGAGTGACTGTACAGAAGCAGGTCTAAACTAGCAACAAATCCGAACACCTCATAATAGCGGGACGCGAAAGCTTCACGCTGCAGATACCTCGAATGCATAGACGAATCCGATCATCAAACCAGCCATCTCTCGTTTGGGTTTCCGATCGCGATTCTTAGATATTATGAGTTCGCATTTTGCGCAGTTAGTATTTGGAGAATCAGTTCAGAGAAGACACAGTGAGAGTTTGCTCCCACGGCGACTCCGGCGAAGCAATGGCAGAGGGAGGAGCACTCCACCGTGAACGCGTGGGTCGTCGCCGACGAGGCGCAGCCCGTGATCGACTTCGCCACAGAGGTACTCAACGCGCGCTCTCTCCACCACATGCTCGGCGACGACAAGAAGACGGTCCTGCACGCGTCTCTCAAGATCAGCGACTCGGTGGTGATGGTGCAGGGACGGCATCCCGGAGATGCCGGCTTGCCCGACGCGGCTGTACGTGATGTGGGGGATGTGGACAAGAGCTACGAGAAGGCGGTGAGCAAGGCTTAGAGTCGGTGAGCGGGTCCGATCGCGAAGCGGGCGTGAAGGACTCGGTGGGGAACTCCGGTGGCTCGCTACGCACAAGTTCAACCGCGAGTGCTCTGGCAGCAAGTCCCACGAATGAATATCATGCTGAGCACTCTTGGTTTCTGATCATTAGCTGGTGGTGCACAGAGGTGGTCCCAGCTCTGTAGGATGGCCTGGTATTCATTGGCTGGTCCTGTGAAATAAAAGAGATCTATTACTCCAGCTGAGTACAATGGCTTATCTCTTTGTTGATAGTTTAATGTTGGTGGCAAGACATCAATGTGTACGATGATATGAACATTGAGTTAGACTCGGAATGAAGCGTTGACGAAGCGAGGCAGTTGAAAATGACTTATTAATATCTCTAAAACAGTTCATCATCGCTGGTTGAAAACACGACTGAACCGTTCCAAGATGACGAGTCCGGCAGCAGTTGCAGAGGTGGGACCAGATGATTGCTCTGAAGACTGCAATGAAGAGCATGTGCACCCTCACCCTAACATCGTGCGTAGGGATCCCCCTTTTGCAAGTAGTGTCTCTCCATGATACAAAAGATTCCAAAATGACAGTGACAATGTGGTTGCATCCCCTCTCTGATTTCCTTGTCCTGCGACTCCGTTACACGATCCGCCATGTGCTCACGTTCTCTTGCAGAAACTTTCTCAATAAGCACCACCACCACGCCTCCGACCACGGTCACACCAGATCAAAGTGCTCGAGTACATCAAATCTCTGTTCAAAACCATATTGTTTCTGAGGCATTTCCGATCTTTACTTAACCAACAAATTACGTTAACAGCAGCTTTGATCAGGCTCGGGATTGGAAAAAGTACCGACTGGCTTTAGCTCTCACATTGACTGCAATATGTTACCAGCTCTTGTATCGTGCCTGAACCAGGATTCATAAGTAGATTCAGCTAATCAATTTACGTTGATCCAATTATAACACCAAAACAAAATGCGCATCAACACGATTTAGTTCCACCAGAGATCAGTCTGGCATGGTGTCAGTAATTTATGAAGGTTGTAGGTTCTTCAAAACAACTCCCAGTGGTAGAGGATAATGGTGCTGCAGAGGCTTTCGGGTCCGATTAGGAAGGTGTCAGAAAAGCACATTACTGTATGGGGCAAGCCTGCAATTCTCCCTTCGCCATCGTCAACTTGGTCATGAGGACTCTGGTCAGCCTCGTGCCTGCCTCTATTATGGCCTCCGTATGATCTGTAGGTGACTCAGATAGCCTTCGTTGCTACTCAACTTTGAAGCGCCAGCTTCACGAGTTTCCCTGATCAGTCTACCTCCATTGTAACCCTCATTCAGTCATTTCTTCACATGTGTAGCAACAGGTAGATCCGAGATCGCTGCCTTCGTGCGTAACATACAATGTGCTACACCTCCGTGGTGCCCTTGTTTTGCACCTTGCTCCCCCTGCAGTCCTTTCAGAAGTACTATGTACCCCTGCCATTATGAATGAATTCAGTAAAAATTGTCAGAGATAATGCTTCAGTCCCAATCATGTTACGGTAGACAAGGCATTTTTTACATTTCCCCGTATAGTAATACTAAATCATTTGCTTCTATCCTCTACGAACTCATGTAACAACCCCTTACAGGCCGTCAGACATTATACTGAATGTTGAATTTGTGTTGTTACCTGGTCACCTGTTCAGTAGCAGAGTACTATAACCCTGCAGACTCCGCTCAGCCTCCATTCAAAACGCCTGCACATATATTGAAGCTGATTAAGATGCACTGCAGACAAGTGCTGCACATTGTGGCACATTCTGGTCAGTCTCATTGACAAGTTTGGGAAATCAGGCTGCTGGAGCGCTTGCAGAATGGCGATGTTTCGTTGAGGAGTTTGAGCCGGAAACAGAGGCATTTCGAGCCTATGAGTGCAGTAGATTACATGGTTTTGCAAGCATGATGTCACCTGTTGGAACTTCTTTGTATCTGATTGTGCGTTTGTAGATACTTGATTCTCCAGGACAACACTAGTAGTGTGAAGGTATGAGGCTCACTGAATATGGGTCGGATGCTACTGTTTAGGGATTCGAACTTCGAAATTTCAAAAGTTCAGAATGTACGTTGATAGGATTAAAACTTTGACGATAAAAGCTGCAATAGATTGACACGATATAGGTGTAGAAATTGCACCTGAGAATACTTATCATCGCATGTCTTTCAACAGAGGAGCCATGGCGCCAAGCTCACTGCAACTGCTTGTCCTGGTTGCAATGCTGCCGCTGTGCCGGGCGATAGACGAGACCTTGAGAGCTCTCTCCAGTGAACATGATGTCTCAAGTGTCCAGTATCATGATAGGTAAAACACATTGCCGTTGTATCTTGAAGACGTTACATGTCTTGAAATGATACAGTGACGCCATAGCCATGGCTAACACTGTTTTTACATTGTGCAGCGACGTTCTTGCTGACAACCACACACGGAGAGTGCTCTCAGGCTGCGGAACAGGAAATCCTATCGACGACTGCTGGAGGTGCGATCCGCACTGGCGCTCAAACAGGCAAGCGCTCGCGGACTGCGCAGTCGGCTTCGGCAAGGGCGCTATCGGCGGCAAGAACGGGCCGATATACGTCGTGACAGACGACGGCGACGACGACGTGATCGATCCCGCGCCCGGCACGCTCCGCTACGGCGCGCTCCAAGCCGAGCCTCTCTGGATTATCTTCTCTCGCAACATGAACATCAAGCTCAAGAACGAGCTCATCATCAACAGCTTCAAGACCATCGACGGGCGCGGCGCGAACGTGCACATCGCCGGCGGCGCGGCGCTCACCATCCAGCACGTCCAGAACGTCATCGTGCACGGTTTGCACATCCACGACATCAAGCAGACAGGTCCGGCTGTAATCCGCGGCAGCCCGGACCACTTCGGAGACCGGGGAAAAGCCGACGGCGACGCCATCTCCATCTACGGCTCCAGAGACGTCTGGATCGACCACAACTTCCTCTCGCACTGCGCGGACGGCCTGGTGGACGTCACTGAAGCCTCCACCGCCGTCACCATCTCCAACAACTACTTCACCAAGCACGACAAGGTCATGCTCCTCGGCGGACACCCGGACGACCAATTCGACAAGCAAATGCAGGTCACTGTTGCGTTCAACCACTTCGGCGAAGGCCTCGTCGAACGCATCCCAAGGTAACCAGCTCGATACTCTCATGAGACCCTCAATGAGATTGCAAAACAACGATGTGAATCTGTCTGTGCTGCCTTCTGTACATGACTTTTCGGCTGGCGATGGCGGTGCAGGTGCCGGTTCGGCTACTTCCACATCGTGAACAACTTCTACAGCCCCTGGCTGATGTACGCCATCGGCGGAAGCGAGAATCCGACCGTGAACAGCGAGGGAAACTGGTACATGGCGGGGTCGTTCAAGGAGGTGACGAAGCGCATCGACGACGATGGTAGCAACGTCGACGGGTGGGAGAAGTGGAACTGGCGGAGCGTCGGCGATGTCTTCCAGTCCGGCGCCTTCTTCACCGACTCGGGGTCCACAGGCGGCGGCAACTTGTACGCCAAGGCGACCAGCTTCTCCGCGCGCCCGGCCGCGCTGGTTGCGTCCATGACCAACGATGCCGGGCCCCTTATGCTATGACCCAACCCGGCACTCCCCCCGCTACTCCGGCCATTTTCCTCTAGGATTTTATGTCCAATGTGTATTTAGCATCCAAGATTTGGTCATCTCTACGATGAGGGTAAATGCGTTTTCACTCTTGGAAAAAAAATGGCATTTTTGTTTTATTTTTTTTAAGCATATGAGTTGCTGCGTTGGCAACTTGTAGCAAGGATTTTCTATTTAGAAGGAACAAAAGATTTTAGAGTTGGGAATCAAATTGTCATTAACATTATACTCGATGACTTGGGATTACTCTAATATTTGAGGATATTACAAGATAGTACTTAGTTTCATTCTATCATTTTTCCATGGTTGTTTTCTCTAACTATCATTTTGCTATAATCCATATACAAAGATATGGAAGTAGCTACAATTATTGAAGTTTTTAAATTTTATATCTCATGATGAAAGATACAAATGTCATTACAGAGATCGAATCTGGATTTTTTTCCTAATAATTGTAGTTGAAAAAAACAATAGGAATCATAGATATCTTCTATATGATGAAAGCTATTTGATTTGATATAATTTTTTAGGATCAGTCTTATTTGATGGTAAGATAGTTATATTATATTTTATATTATTATTAAAATTTTCAAAATAATATTAGTATAATAGCCAAAAAATTTAAAAGATTTGAATTTAGATGTACTATTGAGCAAAGGTTTCATTATTTAGAAATTAATTAGTGTTATTTTATACATAAGCAATTGTCTTCTAAGATCCATAATAAATATAAAAACATGTCAAATTTTGAACAAAGCTATGTCATTAAATCCAATTAGAATCATTTGGTTCGTAAAAATACTTCAAATTTTTTTGAGATATTGTGTTTCGTAATATGAGCACTACATTGATTCAACCTCATCATGTACATTTACCAGCAAAGTTGTTAGTGGTGGGCCCAATATGATCTAAGTGGATCTATGTTGTAGAAAGATACTTGAAAGTATTAAAAATATTGATTTGTGTTGTATTGCAACTCTCTATTGCACGTTGGATCTATGTTGTATTGCAAAGGATTACAAAAGTAGAAGAAGTCCGGTCTCTATTAGAGCCTAGCTTGAATAAAGTGTCTGTTTGTTTCACCACAAAGTCGATGCCTATCGGACAAAAAATTAGTAGTATGGAACTATGTCATCCTCTTGAGGGTAGACACAAAGGGTTACATAACATATGAGGCAATGAAATTTGCTTGGACAAGTATTCTACGGAAATAGGTCCAAAGTAAAATTATACCATAGTACTGAAATTAAAGGTGGAGGTCTAAGTATAAGCAAAATATTGCCTAATGTGTTTAAAACAAAAGTTACAGGCCATGTATTTTGCCCTGATAATTAATCTCGCCCTCGTCATATTGGCCAGAGCTAATTCTAGGCCTGCAAGACAAGGCTTCATCCTAATTTTCTAGCCTTCTTATTTTTCGAGGTCTAGATATTTTTTGGCAAAACAATTTGCCAAAATTGATACATGATATCAAAAATGAATCTAGGAGACTCCACCATAGTATTTTTAACACAAATACAAATTTTTTTAAATTAAAAAATCCCCACCAACATTAAAAATGGTAGGTTTTGTCTACATTTGACCTTGTTGTCACAAGATGTGGCATCAAGGGTCGTACCACATCGCATATTGTTAAAGGAGATTAGCTAGTTCTAATCTACATTTGTTAGTGACGTATGTCTGCCACACCACATCCGCTCAACGGATGTTTTTCATCCATTTAGGTTTTGCGTGCATGCGTCTAGCGGCGCGTACGCGCTTGACTTGACGTTTTTGTAAAGTCGAGCTTTGTGAGTCGTTTCGAGGGTGACTAGAGAGTTCATTTGCTTGTAAGTGATGGTTTATCATTAGTGAAGGTCCCGCATTCTTTAATTCCGTTGGCACTCGTTGATTCTCCCCTTGTGGAGTACGAGATGCTTGATTGCTTTAGTGATTCACTACATTCTCCTTGAGGGTGTGCTTAGCAAAGTTGTGTTTGACTATAATTTTCGTATATTTGATGTTGGTTGTGATTCTCGATTTGTTGTGTTTGGTGATCTTCCTTTACACAACATTGTCGCCCCCTTTAGCGGATCTCTATAATCTCAAACTACAAACGTTGAGCGGCTTGCAGCCCAAGCTCAAAATTTCAGGTGGATGAGCTTGCTCAAAGTCCCTCTGCCTCTCTAAATTGCCTCCTCCAAGTTCCTGCCACGTCACCTTCGGGCCCATGACCCGCTGTTAGACGGGTAGCAGTCTCTGGTCACTTCCCCCCTACGCAATAGAACTTTGTAATAGAGACAACGCCCGAGGTTCTAATGTCCATTGCACATCGCCGCTAGGGCTCATTTGGCTCCCCTATTGGCGTGTTGGAGTTTAGAAATTGGATATGGAAGGTTTATTTGTAGAGCTTACAAAAGCTCAAGCAAAGAGGTGGAGCTCTTCCAACAATGCTACCTACATTTTTCCTAAATTGGTATCAAACTTCAACTTTTCTTTACAAAATTAGAAGAGTTTTTATGTTTGTAATGAAGAAATAATCCTAAGTCCTAGTACCCAAAAAGTTCAAAGAGTACTATTGAAGTTGATAGACGAGTAGTCTAGTACGCATGATGAGCATCCTTGTTTAGGGTTTAGAATACAAAATATTTGATTACACAAAGGGAACTTGACGCAAAGCTTGTTGCATGTTTGTTGAAGTAAGTTTTTAAAATTAGAATTATTGTCTTGTTCAAGTTTATGATACAGACCATGGTTCTTTCAATGCTTCCAACTTGTTTCTATTTTTGAGTTTTTATAGGCATCGGAAGGCAAGATGGGTGAAGATTCAAAGTGAAGCAAGAACCGCATGGCAAGTGGTTTAGGATGCATACTATAATAGTAGGTGCATCTTGGCCAACAACATTCATTCTTTGTTGCGACTTGATTGCATCATGGCTAGCGTTTTTTTTATAAGTACCATATTTTAAGTTTTCATTTTACATTTTCATAGTGTAAAGTCATTGAATTCATTTAGATTAACATATATTACTATTGTTTCTTTAATCTTCATAGTCCGTCTTGAATTGTTTCCTATTTTACAGTTTACAAGTTTCGGTCACTGGGTTGCCATAAGACACATTTATTTCCACGTTGCATTGGCATTTGCAATGCTCAATGGCTACTTTGATAATTTATCAAATCAATCTTTTTTATAAATAACACATCTTATGTTTTGGAAGTCCATGCCAACCATGTCATATGTCTTCAACATCTATGTTTTATGTTGTAACTATGTTTTTATGTCCATGTCCTCTGAATAGGCATTGAGCGGGAGTCTCTGGACCTATTCAAACTCATGAGTTGATAGGTGGAGGATTTTTGAGGAAAAAAACCTCTAATTTTGGATGCTAGCGCCTTGGATGATGAATGGAAAGAGATCTAAATACGACGCAACCCGGTATTGTTCCAAGATTGAGTAAATTTATTAACATGTTTTTTATATTTGTGTCATGTTTACTTTCATCTCTTTCTATCATTTTGTAATAAAAGATCCTATTTTCATATTCTCAAGTGTCCTATTATACTTTTGATTAAGGTGTCTTTGAATTTAAATGTCATATTAATCAATTTTTCGTAAAGATGATCTTTTGTGTAGTCGCTTGTACTTGCCAAACATGGTGGACTTGAGGAGGTAATAATTTGTACCATGCTTTGGTCAAATTGCCCTAGGATGCGTGAGGCGTACACAATATCAAAGTTCAATTGGATGGTGGTCAAGGTCAACAAATTATGGTGGAGAAAGAAGAAGCTTCTTGCAGCAAACAAGACTAAAAAGGTTAGGTGGATTCACTTCTTTTGTCGGTTCTCTAATAGATATATAGTTGACAAATCAATATTGGCATAACATATTAGAGTCAAGGATCTTTATCCTTTGTATAACATTGCTAAAAGATCTACTAAGATTGTAGTGAAATAGCTAAGAGAATTAAAATGATAGATTGCTAAAACATAATTACAAACAAAAATAATGAAACAACTAAGAGAAATACATGAGGAAGTTATATGTGAGCGGTGAGTAAAGAGCGCACAACAAAAAAATTCAGCCATAAAGAGCAAAAAATATTCAAATGTTTTAGAAAAGTTTACAAAAAAATTGAGAGAATATTTGGATTATTATTAAATTTAAATTTAAATTTAAAAAATAAAAAACTTTTAAACTTATAACCGTGGAACTATTTTTGGTGGACTTTCTAATGTTCTTATTACTTCCTCTCACTTTTGCAAAAAATATTAATTCCTTTAGATTAAATATTAGAATCTTTAGGCTTTTCCAAACCTCAAGCATTGTTAGGCCCTCATTTTATAGCATTGTTTTAAGTTAGTAAAGGGTATATTGGAGGGCATTGTCTATTGCAGCTGTAGGGATGACAAACACTAGTGACGATGAGATTATCTTCCTAAAAGATGTCAACTAACCATTGGAATTTCTAGATGAATTGCTAGAAGAGATTGATAGTGAAGAAGAGAATGTTGGGGCTACAATAATGAAGCTGACTTTGGAAGGCAATATCACTTTGAACTACGTAAACATGAAGAAAAAAGTAGTGATCGATATGGAGGCCAAGCTTGATTTGAAGAAAGGATATGGAGGAGAAGAACTTCTTCTCAAGACGGCCACCACTTATGAGGTGCATTCTAAAGATCTTCATATTCAATTGATTTGTCTATGATGTTATTGCTAGAAAGAATGAAAGACCACACGGTTCTGTAAATCGTATTGCTCATTCTACATTCAATACACAATGCACATCACTAAAAGGTATAAAGGATTATCGATAGTGAGTATGCGTAGGGGTGAAGGAAGTTCTTCGTCTATCAAAAAACTTCAAAAAGAAAAATAGAATGATGATTAGATTTGGTGTTTGATCTTCAAGTAACTTCTTTGTTGACAATAAAAGAATTTTTGAATTTATTGAGATACCCAAAGTATTGGAGTTTCTTATGCAAGAGGACTAGGTACCCTCTCGGTACCAAAAAATACATTGCTAAAAAATAATTGATGAAAGATGAACTATTGAATCCTATAGCAAGTATGAAGACAATTTTTTTTATAAATTGCAAAAATTACAACAATAAATACTAACACGTCAATTGCACTATAATGTCTTCCACTTCATTTCACATTGTTCTCCAATTACATTGTAGAACCCTTTATTTCATTAAAGCATTTAAGCTAAGGCCAATGGTGTCAAAATGTCACGTTTATAAACTAATTTTGCATCGTTCTTACTAAAGGTAGATGCATGAATAAAGAAGTGAACGTTTCCTTTAAGGGGACTAATCTTTAAGAAGATGAAATAGATATGCTTGCAATACATAAACGCATTGCGTACATGGAATTTTTTCATAGTCTTTTTGAAGGCATTACACTTACAGTGGAAAAATTAATTTATTTGATATTTTGAGGATAATACACAAATTGAGAGTAATTGATTTTAGGAAAGCTTGGATATAGATTCATGCTCAAAGAACAAATGAAAGATATGAGGAAGTCAACAAATTCCATAGACTTTTTTTTATTTGAATTGATTTTATAGAAACTACGCTTCACCATTTTTTTATTCCTCTCCAAAGGAAACTTATTTGCATCTTCAAGCACATAGCAAAGGTCTAAAGGTGGTCTTACAGTAGAAAAAAATATAATAAAGGTCATTTCCTTTTAAAAGTCTACGTAAAATTTTAAAGATTTTCTCCTTTTTACTACTTATTGCTCTTGATCACGTACGAGCATTTTCCAAAAAATATATATCCATATAGAACGATCCAATGAGAAAAAACTATGTACGAAAAACCTTACAACTAAGGTGACCGTTGTCGTGATGAGAGAACTTTGCTTTAGGAAATACAGGGTCTTTTGCATTTAATTAGTTAAGCGCAAGACTTATCTTGCATGTATGGCTTCAACAAACATAAAAATGGCTACTTTGCCTTTATTTTTCTCCTAATCTATTTCCATAACACTCTTAATCTAGAAGTTCTTATCTTCAAATGCTGCCCCTGAAAATCCCATCACTAATTTTCACATAATTTTCTTTCTATAAGTCCAATGATTTTAGGATTTCAACACAACCTTTATAACCTTGTCAAAAAGCTATGTATCAATTTTCACTACTATTGGATCAATTCTCAACAAGATCCATGGCCTCAAACTCCTCTGCCTCTAATTTCAAGCCCCCTTTACTTCAACTCTTCATCACTCCTATTCTATTACGGACAAAGATCTCAAAATTTGTGCATGAGTCACTTATATATCACTTATATATCAAAGAACACTTCCGCAAAAAAAAATCTAAAGACTCTATCAATAAACTCTCAAAGCGTAGATTCCTTGCACCAAATTCTGCCTTTGAATTCCTCTCAAAAGTCCGGTTACAATTCACCTCATAACTTTTAGATTAGAGTCTTAATGCACCTAAGACTTTGACACAAGCTTTCTAAGGCAATTAAAATACATTAGAAGATTTTTGAGCTCAAAGGAGGGCCCTCAAGGATGGACACATAATCCCATCTCAATAAATAGGCTTAGCTTAGGCTGGTACCTAAAAATCCGTCTCTATCTTGTATGAATGACCAGACAACGGGACAAAAAGCACTGGTGTTGAAGAAAGGTTTTATATTACAAAAAAACGATGTTTTATTTGTACAATGTCAGAAGCGGGTATCCTGGTGTGACGTCATGCTCGTCATCACTGTTTGATGGAAAATGTTTTTTATTTGTAATATGGATTGACAACGGGTAACTCAATACTTTGGACAAATTCAGAGTGGTCCATCTGGAGGAAATTGAAAGTGCATGCTACTTAGGAAGCTAATCTTAGGAGACTACAACATGCCAGCTTGGGCCCTCACATCTTTGAACAGTTGAAAATCTGTTTGCTCTACATGAGCAACGTCGTTCCCCTCCTGTTGTCAGCAACTTCATTGCAGCGTGTCAACAACATCTTCACTGCTCCGCATTTGTGTCAACTTGAACCATTGGTAGCAGGTACCCATCACGACTTGACTCTTCTCCGACCAGCAAGCCAAGCACGATGTTTCTCGCATGCACTTGATGAAAGAGTAACTTCGTGCCTAGCATCTAATTGCACCTTCTCAGCCGTGGTTTGAATAGGTGCTTCAGCAACAACTTTTGAATCAAAGTGTCGGTGTTGTATAACCCGATACCACCACTGAAATGTCTGCACGATGGCGGAGTGTCTCTTGTCTGTACCACCGTGTTGAGTATGTGAAGTGAACCCTTTTTTGGTAGCATAATGAGTTTTTTCCATTCCCTGAGTTGACCAAATGGCCAAACTACCGTATGTTGATACAAACCAGGATGAGTGCTTGACAATTACATGCTGCATGCCACGTGCCACAATAAATTCACACGATTAGTATTACCATGAATTGAGATAGGGACCTGGAAACAAACCTCCCTCAACTAAAAAGCGACTCATTTTTGTAACATATACAAGGCCAAGGAAGTTACTGAGACTAAATTTTAGAGGTCTAGGGCCCATTGGATGTTACCACATAGTGTGTAACCGCTCCTTCTCCAAAAGCCTTCAGATAAGCACTTTAAATCAAACACTTTAAATCAAACACTTTTGATTCCTAAAAAAAAGTTGTGGTGACCACTATCCTGAATCTTCTATTTCCACTACAAGCACATAGACAAACTCAATTTGAGGTAGTAGACAACTAGTATTACACAATTAGCATAGCTTTGTTGAGGGTGGTAGGGTGGATTCATTGTCAAGACCTACTGCAATTAACTAAGAATTGGAGGGAAGTTGTCTATGTACAAAGTATCACGGAGTACCCTCTGCTGATAAACTGATGGGAGGATGATGTACAAAGCATAAGGTGGTATCAAGTGCTTTAAACAGTAAACATCTCTTAATTACTAAGTTAGTGTTTAATTACTAAGTTAGTGTTCCAGGTCTCACAAACAAGCCCAATCCAAGGTAGTAAATATTAACCCCTAAAGTCGAAAGCCCTCAAAACTGCCAAAAACCCTCAAAACTGCCCTCTTTCAATGCAAGGTGAAAATTTTTAACTTTTGACAAATTTTTGAGTATGTAACCGTAAGATCTAGTACCTAACTTGTACATGTACATGCATACCGAATCTTAGATTCAAATTCCTCTCCATTTGTGAGATCGTAATGTTCAAAGTTGAAAAAAAAGATTTTTTCCTTGTTGTAGAATGGAAAACTAATGTTTTGGGGGCCAGAAAAACCAATTTTGAAAGGAAATTTGACATGAGGCTCTTCAAATTCTTGTTCCTATGTGAGTAAGGAATATGTCCATATAATTTTTACCCTCATAGGACCTAAAAAACCTAAAGAAATGCTTAATTTTTCACATGGAGGTATGCTGAAATACAAATACAAATGCCCATTTTCAACAATTAAAAAGGCATGTAAAAAATTATCTGATTGAGAATCCAAACGGTGAGATCATGCTTTACTACCTCTTTTACATGTACGAAAAACAAAATTTGAAAAAAAATAAAATCTCAATTTTTGGTGAATTTTTGAAGTTACTTCGATCTAATTGATTTTGGGCAGATTTTGAGAATAAATGAGCATATACCGCAGTTCTGGGCAGATTTCAGCATGCCCTAACAGTGTTTTCAAACTTTGACCGTGAATATCTCCTAAAGTATGAGGAATTTTGAAGCATGAATGGTGTCATTTTAAAGGTATGGGAAAACTCTACGATCTTCCACAAGAGTAACTTCATACGATCTAAATTTAGTAACTGAGAGCCTGACCAGAGTCAGATCGACCACATTCTCGTCGATTTCGACTTTAGGGGTTAATGGTGGTAAAGTTTTAGGAGGTAATGCACACATTGACTGTGATAGTTATACTAAAAAAAATCTCTTCTAATGGTGTTCATAGTATATAACATTCTAGATCTAGTGCTAGGGTGGCCCTCCCATTTTGGAATCAAACATAACAAATGATTTCAATTTTTTTTAAGAATCATTAGAACCACTAAACAATGGTTAAAGAAAATGAAGGAAGTGGACATCAAAGAGAAAAACAAGATGCGTGTCACTAATGGATGCGCATGGCTCATTAAAGAAGGAATTAACTACTGTTGAGCTCAACAATGATTCCAAAAATCCAAAACGCCACTTTGGCATTTCTTCTAAAATGTTATGTAGCATACTATAAGTAATCAACAAATCCACTTGAAAATTTTCAAAATATTAAGGTTTAGAAATTAAGGGTGTAGGAAAATATTTTCCAGAAAATTACAAACTTTTTTTAAAAGAAAAGTCAAGGGGAAGGATTCTTTATGATAAATGGTAGAAGACAGGTTTGTTTTCCTCCTTTTCCCTTTTCATGTTTTTCCTTTTTATGCCTTCTCTCTCTTCTTCTTCCTCTTGTACAAATTCTTATTATCTTTTTTTCTTCTTTTGTTTATAATTTATTTATTATACTCTCATTCCTTCCTTTTCTCCTCTCAATATTTAATTATTTTATTATTTTATTAATTATTTCACATACTCTTTCTCCTTCCCTTTTGTATTGGTTTTTTTTCAAATATAATTTTTTAGTCTGTATCTAATATTTATTCTTCTTCCTTCACTCGCTCTTGCTTCAGTATCGTTTTCTTTCAATGCTTCTCAAGTTCCACCTAAATATTCTGAATGCATCACCCTCTCCCGTGTAAAGAAATTTTAATTCAAAGAGGAAAAAAGAACATTTCTTTTTTCCATCTTTGACCATAGGATCTTATTTTAGATTTTATAAGAATAAGAAATATTTTTTTCAAATTTTCTCATTGTATGGATTGGAAGATAATAGTATTTGGGGTAAAAAACATAGTGATTTTAGGACCTTATAGCACAGTTTATTTCTTCTATAGAAAATCAATTTTTCATTTTTTTAGTAGATTTTGATTATATGAAAATAGACCAAAAAAGGCTATACTTTTCTAAAATTTTAGATGTAACAAAAGTGTGAAACATGAACCTTTTTTTTTCCTACTCTTTGTATTGGAATGGGCAAAGTTTGAAGTATTTCAAAATAGTCTTGCAAGTAAAAGGAATTCTAAACTTAATTGATTTTCATTTTATTTTTTTGGAAATTTATGGTCTTGAAAATAAAAATCCAAATGGTAAAAAGTAAAAAATAAAAATAAAAATAAAAAAATAAAAAAATTTGTATGCGCCCAGCCCTTGTAAGCATGCGCCCGACCTTTTGGATGGGGCGCGTACGAACAAGGGCCGCACGTGTACCAAACAGGGCCGCGAGCGTACGCGAAAATCAAATTAAAAAAAATATATTTTTTAATTTTTTTTGCACGCGCCCAACCCTTGTAAGCATGCGCCCGACCTTTTGGATGGGGCGCGTACGTACAAGGGTTGGGCGCGTACAAACAAGGATTGGGCGCGTACGAACAAGGGCTGCGCGCATACCAAACAGGGCCGCGCGCGTGCGCCAAAAAGAAATTTTAAAAAAATTTAAAAATTTGTACGCGCGCGGCCCTGTAAGATAGGCGCGCGGCCCTTTTAGGCACGCGCGGCGCCCCTTAAGGTACGCTTTGGCCCCTTGGTGTACGCGCCTGGCCCCGTAAGGTACGCGCCGGACCCCTCTAGGGACGCGCCTGTCCCCTTAAGGTACGCGTCCGACTCCTTCAGGCATGAGTGGAAGCTTGTTGCAGTTCGTAGAGACAGTATTCTTCCGGAATGCTCCTAATCGTCACTAAGAGCTTCCCAAAGTAACCGCTCCGGTTTCGTTCCCGCAGAGACCTAAATATCTTCTTCCAATACTCCGGATTACTAAGCTTACCAAAGCAATTCGGTTACGAGTTAGCTATAGTCCTTTATTACTTAGGTTAGATCCGGATCCGTCCGGATTCGGATTTTATACAATGATTTCCGGAGAATAGGTTCCGGAAATCAGGAGGGTAGTTTGATTAGTCTTTGTTCCTCCTCAGAGAGTCTCCTGGAATTTTTAACCCCTAAAAGCCCAGGCATTTTTCCTCATGAAACACTCCAAAACTACCATCATCAACAAGAGGCAACGAAATCTAACATTAAAGTCTAATTTTAGACTTTTAACCGTACAATCTTAAAATAGACACGTATATGAACTTACAATAAATTTTTTGTTGCAATCCACCGCACGGATGTGAAGATTATAGCGTTTGAAGTGCAAAGAAAAGTTATTTTCCCCCCTTGCCCGGCAAGGTCAGCCTACTTTGACTAGGTATATCTTCTAGTTTTTACATTGAAATGTGATCAAATCTTTTACCAATATGACTTATATGTTGTTAGCTATTTGTGTGCAAAATTTGAGGTCACTTCGAGGGGTAATAGATGTAGAAATATACACTTTAGTGAAAGGGGGTACAAAATGTTGACAATTACTACGTAAGTGGTATGAAATTGTTTGTTTCATACAAGTTGTTGCTTTTGAGAATTCCAACGGTGGAAACTTTCAATTTATTTTTTCACTAATTTTAGAGAAAAAAACGAGTAAAAATAGTAAAATCCATAATTTTCATGAATATATGGAATAAATAAAGCATTATGTCCCGTTGTTGACCGCCCTCGCAGCTGGACGGGGGAAGGGGGAAGGGGAAAAAAAAAAAAAAAAAAAAAAAAAAAAAAAAAAAAAGTTTTTTTTTTTTTTTTTTTGGCGGGCCCGCTTCCGACGCGGGGTGCTGGCAGGCCAGCTGATGGGTGATTGATTGCTGTTTTTTTTAAAATTATTTTAACAACTCTTTAAATAATTTTCAATGCTTTTTCTACTTGGACTTCGTGCATAGAAGTTTGGATTCCTTTCCTTGCCCTTTTGTCCCAAAATTCTGCCCCTTTTTTCTCCTCAAATTGCATTGGTTGACATGGCTACCCCAATAGTCTAGACTCCCCATTTTGACCTTTGAAGGCTAATAACTTTTGAACCAAAAGTCCAAAATCATTTTTGAAAAATTCCCCATATAGATTTTTTAAGGACAATGTAGTGTAAAATTTTCACAAGGATCGGAATATTTTTTCCACTCAAAGGTACATGCCCAAAATCCAAAACGTACTTCCCAAGTACACTTGGACTCTTAGGGGTTAAATGAGTGGCCGAAGTCCACTGACCCTGTTTTGTGTAAGTGGATGGGTTTCCCACTGCCCTGTGACTTAAAGTGGCTAGGCACCCACTGTCCGGAACTTATAGTGACCGAACAACACTCTCCCTATTATCCTAACTGGTAATTCGATTGCTGCTACCGGACTTTGGCTGTCACGACATCCGGAAGGCCTTCCGGATGCGGTCACACAGAGACTAACCCGGCTACAACGGCATTCCGGGGGGGTATGATTGTAAATCTCCGGAACAGAGACTCGCGGTTCGCTATGGTTATTTTATCTAGGTATTGGTATCAGGCTTTTTCCTATCTTAGGGGAGAACTCCGGTATTGACCGGAATTCAGTTTAACACGGTTTCCTCTGCAAACTAGAGATTACCAAGAACACCTCTGCAGTTCATCTCTTCCCCTCCTGGCTACTTCCGGACCCTGGGGACTATCAGGAACACCTCTGCAATAGTTCTCTCCAGCTCTCCCGGGCAATCTCCTGACACTACCCTCGATAACTTCCCCCTCTGGCAAAACAAGTGAGTTACCCTAGTCCGGAAGAATTCCTCACACAACCACACCCTTAAGAATGGATCCGTCACTCACAGGATTAACACGTCCCACAATAACACAAGGTAGCAAATCTAGTGAAAAAGGTAACGTATATTTCCGAGTGAAATGAACAAGATGAAGGTTTTCCCAAAACCTCCTACTAAGTACTCTCTGAATTCCCCAAATTCAGATTTCCTTCTACCCATGACTACGGGAAATCCGCTAGATCTTATCTAAAAGATCCGAGAAATCCGGAAAAGTCCCAGATTGGATCTCAGATCCTAAAATCTCGGAACAGTTCCTGGACTCCGGACTTCCTTCTCTAACAAAACCTGGCTATTGATTCCGGTAGCAGCTGGGTGCACTTGGGGCCCCATCGTTAGTCGCTGCTGATCCGGACTCTAACCTTGAGAAAAAGAAATAACCAAAAAGAAACTTACAACCTAGTTTTACCCTAAGTAGGAGCACCGGGACCCCGATTTCTCCCACTCCGGCGGGAGGGGGAAATCTCCACCGGAACGCACGCCTTGCCCTTCGCCTTCTTGGACGTTGCAGGTGAAAGATCGGTCTTCCGGGTTGATGGTCCGGCTGTTGGAGGGGCAGCCACCACCGGAGTACTGGCTTCCGGCGGTGGAGGGGGCTGTTCCGGTGATCCTTCCGGGACCGGGGGTGCTGGTGTTTCCGTCGCGGAAGCTGACCTGGTCTCTTGGACCAAGTCCCTGTAGCTTCCAAAAGGGCTCCTTGGTCCGGATGCCAACCTCCGGGAGACGGATCTTGGTGGGACAAGGTGGTCGTCTTCCGCCGGAGGATCTGGCAGGCGCATGTTGTGAGGCGACAGGAGCTTCGGAAGGGTCTTCAGGATCTCGCTCGTACTCGGGTTGGGAAGTACGATGCCCTCCGCTGGCGTTCGGGGTGACGGAGTGTCCAGCGACTCCGAATTTGCTGACGTGCCCGGAGCTGGAGTGGAGCTGGCCGGAGGTCCTGGAGAGGCTGTGGACCGTACTGGTGTCGTGGTGTTGTCCGGCCCAGGGGCTGCTGGGTCTTCCAGAGGCTCCACGGTGATGTTATCCACCAACATCTTCATCTGGTCCCAGGTCCGGCCCATCTTCTCCGCTTGGTCTAGGAGAAACCGGATGATGTTGGTCCTAGTGACCTTCTCCTTTTTCTCCACCAGTTCGGTGAAGAGCCGACTCTGGTTGACCACGTCGATCGGAATTTGCAAGGCCGCCCGGACCTCCGTTAGGGCCGCTGCGGAGGCAAGGGCTTTCGCCTCGGCCTCCTTCCGGGCCGTCACCGCCAGGGCTGCTTCGGCCAGGTACCACTTCATCTTCTTCTCCATTTCCGTACTAGCCTTGTACACGGAGGAGAGTTGCGTATGCAGCGCCTTTGCATCCGTCTCCCGGTTCCGGAGCTCCTCCACCCTAGTGATAGCGTCCTCCAGCCGGTCGACGTCCAGACTTCGGAACATCTGCTCCACGCTGGTGGTGATGATGTAGTTGGTCTCCTTAAGGAGCCCCACTCTCTAGCCAATATCCCGGGTGAGCTCATCCATCAGTTTGAGCTCGCCCTTGGAGTCGCTCTTGTCGACCTTCCTCCTCTTCCGGCTGGTCCCCTCCGACGGTCCGGACTCGTCTTCTCCGGATGATGCCGAGGAGCTGCGTAATTCCGGACTCTCCGCCTCGGGCTCCTTCCCCCGAGGTCTCTCGAGAGCCTTCCGGCCCTCCGGAGTTCCCGTGGTTGCTGCTTCCGGCACCGTCTCCTTCTCTCCGGACTCCTCTTCCTCCGACTCATCCCCTCCATACCTCTGGAAATTGAGCACCTCGTCGTAGTGCCGAATTTCCGCCGGGGTGAGTTGCTGGTGGTGCGTATAAAGGTGCACCACGTACGAGGCCAGCGGTGTTGCCGATTTTTTCACCTTCTGGAGATTGGCGACCAACCGGTTGATTAGGTCGGTCATCAATGTTCCCCAGTCAACGACGATCTTTCCCCGGAGTGCTCCGAGGAAAGTGCAGGCCCACTTTGCCACCACCCGTTTCGGCTTTTCCGGATGGAATATAGGGTTTAAAAACCCTAGCACAAGTAGGGCATCCTGGTGCTGAAGGTCTTGGAGGTTGAAGCCATCCTTCGGGTCTGCCGGTTCTCTGAACTCCTCCGCCAAGAACTCGTCCCGCCGTTCCACCACCTTGGGGCGGCCAGCCCGGAAGTCGTAGGCCTGCGACCACTCCGAGACTCTCCAGATTTCCGGCTGGGCTCTCATCAGCCCCTTGTACTTCTCGTCCGGCATGCCGACGAGCTCCCGGACGTAGACCTCCTCTCGGATGCCCCACGGAACCTCGAGCAAACCCTCACAACCCATATACTTCAGGCTGTTCTTCAGCATACCAAGTTCCTCTAGGTCTTCTGGTATTTCCGGTAGAACGCGGATTAAAGGGGGCAGTGCAACTGCCGGCTCCTCGTCTCTCCGGCCGCGCCCGTCTCTGTCCGTCTTCTTCCTCTTGGCCATCGGTACAGACTTCATGGAGTCAGACTATTACCTCACTATCTCTCGAGGTTGTCCCTGCACGCACCGTCCTCACACAAGCCCTCCCTAACGGACACACGTCCGTTCTAACTGTCTGATTCTCCAAACCCAGCGGCAAGCGTTTCGGAAAATCGTAAGAGCCAGAGGAAGAGAGATAGCAAGACAACGAACAAGCCGAGACGCAGGAAGGCAGAGTGAGAGGAAAGAGTATCCGTCCAAACCCCAACCTTAAGTAGTTTGGCCGTTAGTACGGCATCATGATGGCGGTTGATGGGGACAGTTCTGGCTAATGGTTCCGGATAACTGACTGCCCCGGAATCCCGGTAACTGCTCCGGTTCCGCTTTTAACATCTTTAGGCTTAATTAGGGTTGGCACTCGGGTCGCTCCGACTTTATTCCTACCTGAAGACTATTGGTTGTATCCTGGCACAATCTATCATACTTAATTACTAAGATTTTGTGTTTTGGCCGGAACTTAAGGTTAACGTCTGGCACCATGTGGGAACAGAATCCCACAAAGCTCTTTAAGTACGCGCCCGACCCTTTTCAGTACGCACCCGATCCCTTTAGGTACACGCTGGAGCCTTTAGATACACCCCCAATCCCTTTTTGGTACACGCTTGATCCTTTCAAGTACGCGCACAACCCAATGGGTACGCGCCCAACCCTTTTTAATACGCGCCCGACCCTCATTCAACGAACGCGCGTTCGCGACCGAATCGGTACGCGCCTGAGATTATGGGGCAAGCAATCGAAGGAGGATCACACATTAACCCCTAAGATACCAAGGCAGTTTTACACCAAAAACACTTCAAAATTAATGGATTCTAGTGCAATGAATAAAGAGGGTAACAAAAACTTTTATTTTTAGTTCTGACCGTAGGATCTCAATAAAGGCTTATTAAGTAATACATATACAAAGTTTCATAAACTTTGACCGCACGGATTGAAAGATTATAGTGTTTGAAGTCAAGCAAATGGTTCATTATCTTCCCTGCGTTTAGTGGATCAGCAGACTTTGACTTGAGTTGGTGTCAAAAAATTTCACTACACAAGGTCTAAATCTATTACCATCTTGTTAAGCATGATGTTAGTTCCTAACACACCAATTTTTAGAGGTAGAGACAGGGTGTAGCATATTCAAAACAAGTGTGCAAGGAGTGGAGGCTCGAAATTTGTTAATTCACACTTTAATTTTTTTTTGAACTTAATATGTTTTTGATTGATAATCCAAATGGATAATAAGTAGGTTTACATTACATATTGTTGTGGAAAAAATAAAAAGTGAAAAATATGAAGATCTCTAGGTTTTATATGGAAAAGAAGAAGTTTTTTTGGTACCTTGCCCGACAATGAGTGACAATGTGTGAAAATGTTTGACTTGGGTTGGTATGCTATTTTTCACTAAAGACAAGAATTTTTTTTTGACAACATGAAGGGAAATAATATTACTTGCAAGTACTGAAAATCTCACTTTCAATAGAGTGTCCTATCAAAAGTTTTTTGAGGTGCCCGAGGTGCCCGCCCTCCCCATTTGAAATTAAAAACCCTATAATTTTTTCATCAAATGTCCAATTTAGGAAAAAATTGTTTTCCCACTAAGGTCTTGGTAATGCCCTTCTATGGTAAGAATTTCAAAGATGAATGTTTGAAATTGACAGCATAGGAACCTGACCGAATTTTCAAAAAACCCGTTTTGGACACTTGGTCCTTTAGGGGTTAAAGGGTCGAGCCCACAACTTGGAGGATCGCGCGTGTGCGCTCTTGAGGGCCGCACACTTTTTTAAAATTTTTAATCAATTTTTTTATAATATTTAAGCATAAGCGCCTCTACCGCACGCGCGACCCTCCATTGTACGCGTGCAACCCTCCAACCTGCGAACTCGACTCTCATGTTTGCGATCCTCTTGAATTGCTTGCCCCATAATCCCCCCCTCTTTCCCCCCTCCTTTTTCACTAATTTGCCCTCACTCCTTGTCTACCCGCCCGCTATTCTTTTGTAGTGATCCGCCCTTCTTATATAGTTGCATGCCTCCTTGCACACTTATCAATCTCCTTTGCATACACATCTATGCTCAACACGAATACAACTCTTCCTCTACTATTTTGTGTTTTTAAAATTCCTTTATCTCGTTGAATTATTGCTAGTGGCATAATGAAGATGTGGACCATGTATAAGCCTCATTCCTCCTTGTGCCCACCTTTTCTAAGCTTTTGTCCACCCCTTATATATATAATGTTGATTCCTTTTCACCAATGTCATCTATTGTCTTTCTTTGATTAAAAGTGTCGTCATTAACTATTATTGATTTCAAAGATTGTCAAGGTGTGTGTATCTTTTTATTTACTTTTGGCAATCATGTACACAAAATCATTTATATTTGGCCATGGGCTATGGCCTATTTAATTAACAAGGATTGCAACAATTTTTCATGTAATAATTGAATCAAATATTGTAAATGTCATTATAGACTCTAATTTCTTTTTAACCATAGAATGTGTCTTGTGTTCTTGCTTTTTATTTTAAGCAATTGACACAAAATTAATTGTAATGATACTAAAAAGAAGTTGATGCATTCAAATGTAAATGTAAATGTCGTATATGCATCTTCATACCTTATACAACTTGCTAAGGTTTCATTGATACATCTAATTATATATCTCAATCACAATTTCTAGTTTAAGCATAGTAAGCATAATGTAAATAATTTGTTTATGAACTTCAAGTATTTGAATGTCCTTACTTTAAATAAGGACATTTAAAGTAAAAACATTTACAGTAAGGACATTTAAAGAAAGAACATTTAAAGTAAGGACATTTAAATACTTGAAGTTCATAAACAAATTATTTACATTATGCTTACTATACTTAAACTAGAAATTGTGATTGAGATATATAATTAGATGTATCAATGAAACCTTAGCAAGTTGTATAAGGTATGAAGATGCATATACGACATTTACATTTACATTTGAATGCATCAACTTCTTTTTAGTATCATTACAATTAATTTTGTGTCAATTGCTTAAAATAAAAAGCAAGAACACAAGACACATTCTATGGTTAAAAAGAAATTAGAGTCTATAATGACATTTACAATATTTGATTCAATTATTACATGAAAAATTGTTGCAATCCTTGTTAATTAAATAGGCCATAGCCCATGGCCAAATATAAATGATTTTGTGTACATGATTGCCAAAAGTAAATAAAAAGATACACACACCTTGACAATCTTTGAAATCAATAATAGTTAATGACGACACTTTTAATCAAAGAAAGACAATAGATGACATTGGTGAAAAGGAATCAACATTATATATATAAAGGGTGGACAAAAGCTTAGGAAAGGTGGGCACAAGGAGGAATGAGGCTTATACATGGTCCACATCTTCATTATGCCACTAGCAATAATTTAACGAGATAAAGGAATTTTAAAAACACAAAATAGTAGGGGACGAGTTCTATTTGTGTTGCCCAGCCCTAGTAGGTACGCGTGCGTACGCCCAAAAAAAAAAAAGGTTTTTTTTTGGCGTACGTGTGCGGCCCCAATAGGTACGCGCGCATATCTACTAAGGCTGGGCGCGTACGCAAAAAAAAAAGTTTTTTTTTTTTTTTTTTCTTGCGTACGCGCCTAGCCTTGTACGTACGCGCCCGATCTAGAAGGTCAAGCGCATGTTTACGAGGGCTGAGCTAGTCCTTAGAACAAAGAAAATCGCACACGCCCATTCCTTGAACATACGCGCCCGATTTAAAAGGTTAGGCGCATGCTTTCAAGGGTTCGGCCCATACTTCAAGGGGTTGGGCGCGTATCTAAAGAGGTTCCGTGGGTACCTAAGGAGGTAGGGCGCATACTCCAAAAGGTTGGATGCGAACTTTAAAGGATTGGGAGCGTGCCTTAAAGGGCCGCGCACGTACCTATTGGGGCTGCGCGCGTACCTACCAGGGTCGCGCGCGTATGCCAAAAAAAATAAAAAAAAATAAAAAATATATTTTTCTTTATATGCGCCCAGCCCTTGTAAGCATGTGCCTGACCTTTTGGATCGAGCGCGTACAAACAAGGGTAGGACGCCTACACGGAAAAATAAATAAATAAATAAATAAATTTTGGCGTAGCGCGCGGCCCCAATTGGTACGTGCACGTACCTACTAGGGCTGGGCGCATATGCCAAAAAAAAAAAAAACAATTTTTTTTTGGCGTACGCGCGCGGCCAATCTGGTACACGCGCAGCCCTTGTTTGTACGTGCCTAGCCCTTGATGGTACGCGCCCAACCCTTGTTTGTATGCGCCCAGTCCTTGTACGTACGCGTCCGATCCAAAAGGTCGGGCGCATGCTTACAAGGGTTGGGCGCGTACAAGAATTTTTTTTTTATATTATTATTTTTTTTACGTACGCGCGCGGCCTTGTCAGGTACGCGCGCAACCCTCTGAGGTACGTGCCGAGCCCTTGTTCGTACGGGCGCGACCTTCTTGTCGACGCGTCAGCCACGTATTTGCCTTTGTGGCACTAGGTAAATTGATTTACCTCTAGTCATTGTCAAACCAGCGTTGACCCTTATCGGACGGACAACAACTTCTATCGGACGGACAGCGAGACGGACGGACACTACCGGACGGACGAACGGCCGAACAACCCTGCATAAGCCTAGGTTCCCTCTTATCTCTTATCTACACTGTCTACAACTAGTTGCCCTTATTTTTCTCCCTCTAACTTGACTCTAAATACTAACATTTCTTACTTTTGTCACAAACTAATATATCATAGCATTTTGTTTAGGATTTTTGATCTTAGAAGAGTTAGATAATGGCTTAAATATCATTAGAGCCCACGTACTGTCATCGAGCGCGGCTTAATTTGGGTGGCTGAGCATTTCATTGCGCCTTGCCAATCCGGGTTCGATTCATTGGCAAGTCAGAGCGACTGGCGTGTAAGCCCAAAAATAGACCGCCTAAGAGAATCAATTTTTAAACCTACAAGGTCCTATTGTTACACCACTTAACCATTCCTTATGCTTAATTGTAGATTCTAATTTTACTGGAGTTGGATCTTTGGCATATCTATTTCTGTATTCAGAATTTAATAATACTATTATTTTAACCCAGTTAAGTGGACTCGATTAACCTTTTCTTGGAATTTAAACACTTAACTCCGGATAAATTTACTAGGTATAGGTAATTATTTAATTATTTGTTATCAAATTACTACGGTTATTATTTATTCTGATTATTATTATTTATTTATTTATTTAATTTTTTGTTTTATTTATTTATTTATTTATTTATTTATTATATATTTTTTTTCGAGTTTAGGTCGGCTGATCAGGTCTGATCCAGATCCTATTTTGGGGCAGCAACTTCGGCAGCCTCTATCTTTTGATTCGGGACTCCAAGTCCAAAAAAATTTCCTCTTAGAATGACCAGCAGCTCAATTCCAACTTGAATGGACCACTCAGAACCAAAATCAGCAGGCCGAAGACATAGAAACCACCATCACAAGCAAATTCCATGCACCAACGATCTCACCACATCATCATGATCCCAAAAACGAACTTATGCATTCAAAATAGAATCCATGGGCTGTGGACCGGTTCAGCTCTGATGGAACTTGTGGCCAATACCTAATTCTGGCAAAAATTTACCAGCGCTTCCGCATGAGATTCAGCCACCGGAATTTTAACAACTTGCTCCTCGCAGCTCTCCAGCACGTCCAGCTCCACAGCCCTCGCTCGCAGCTCCGCGACAAACCGGGTGACGACCTCTAGCAATTCACAACAGACTTACACTCAAACACACCACCTGTGGTCAGAGGCGTTCACAAACGCCGGTACCCTCCAGATCGATCCTCCTCCTCGAGCCTTCTCAGCTTGCGGCACCTTCACACCACCGCGCGCACACACGGCTCCACGATCCCCAACGCCGACCTTCAACAGCGCCTCTACACCGAAGCTCCCACCACAGGAGCAATCCAGCGTGCTCTCTCAAAACCACAAAAAAAAAAAAATGGCTCTCTCTTTCAAGCTCAGAACCAGTCCTTGTGATCAAAATCACGGACCCCCGCAATCCCAGCAGCCACAACACCGACCGCCTCACACACACAAGGAAAACAACTAAAAAAATAAAAAAATAAAAAAAAGAACTCGCACCTTGCGCACACAGGTGCGCCCCTCGCCGAACAGCCTTCCGAAATAGAGCCCCAACTCGTGCAAGCTCCCTTCGCACACACCGATCGCGCACGCAGATGCGCCCAATCAAAACAGGGTCTTCCAACAATCAGCAGCCCTCATCGAACGCCTTCGCGCACTCCGATCCTCCGGCTCCTCTCTCGCGCACACTAGCAGGGCTCCTCGCTCGCATGCCCTCGCGGCGCACACACACTCAACCAAAAACAACAGGAACAAGAAAAAGAAACGAGAGCTCCAGCTCTCACACACACCCGATTCTCCCTCGCGCACACAGGTGCGTACCAAGAAAAAAAAGAACAGCACCACGAAAAATCTGGAGAGCTTCAGCCTCCGATCTTCCCAGCTCTCCCTCGCTCGTAGGAGCTCCTCGCTCCCCCGCACTAAAAAAAAACGGCGCCCGAAAATCCAGAGAGCTCCAGCTCTCTCGCCAGCGACTCAGTCTGGCTGGTTTTTTTTTCCTTTTTCTTTTTTTTTCTTTTTCTTTTGATCTTTCTCGTTTTCTTCCCCGACAAGACTGGCTTAGTTTTAATGAGGCAGCCCATGACCTCTCACAGAAGTGCAGGATTGGCTACTTACAGCCGTTTTTGCATGTTTTTAGTTTATCACTAGCATTAACTCGCCGCTTTGCTCCTGACAAGCCCTTCTAAAATTAATTCCATGGTGGCAAGAATTGTCATGTGGCATGTGCATGGGGAAGCACATCCAAACACCTTCTTTTTTTTTTTTTTTTCCCTTTTTCTCTTTCTTTTGATCTTTTAAAGACTATTACACTAGATCTAATACTATCTACTGATGATTTGCAATTTACTTCTAACTTCAAAAACTAACCACATAGATGGACTTCCAGCACCCTAATTAGTCTATCTAAATTTTCCTAGCATTTTTGGAGTTCATTAAGTATTTTTCCCGATCGGTCAACTGCCGATCCACTAGTCAACCCCTAGAAATAAATAGCAATTCAACTCGGAAAATTCTAGAAATTTTACCACTACTTCTACCTGCTAGGAGACACTCTTCCAAATTTTTCCCATATTTTTTACCCATTTCTCAATTTTTGGTCATTTTCCAAGGACTTTTCTTCCCATTTTTTAATCTTTCTCTTCATTTCCATTCCACTTCCACTACATTTTCAAGCATATTAGTAGGGAGGAGGAAAAAAAAAATAGGAAACTTAGTGTCACATCATGGCACTAGGCCTATTAATCTAGGACTTTGACTCTAATAGATGGATTGACCACCAATTTAACTAAATTTGGTTAATACTATCAAGAAAACTCGAAAAAATGAAGAAAAAAGAGTGAGGGCCCATTTTGGCCACTTACATGGCGCACGCGTGGTCACGGGACTACTGGAATGAGCAGGAAAACCAGCTGCTGCACGTTCCTAAGCCCTGAGCTAGTGACACGACGCAGTAAAGATCCTCTAAGATAAGGATGCCGTTTGGAGAAGTATGACTGCGTAATTGAGGATTAATCCGCTAATCATGCTTTCATCTTTAGCCCTAATCATTCACTTTCCCCTTTTTCTGTCTTTTTACAATATCTACTGACTTCCTTCAGGTCACCGATCTTTTGGAAATGTAAGATCGCTTCTTTTTACTTCCGTAGGCTAGTGATGCTCTCGAAACCTGTAATGTCTCAGATTTGCTCAACCAAATTGTATAAACCTGAAGCATGATCCGACTTCATTGATTCTTGATCAACTCCATGAATCTTCACCATCGCCCTTATTCACAGTATGTTAATTACATTTAATATTTCTATTTCACATTTTCATCAATATCTCCATCCTCTTCCACTATCAATATTGTTTGAGTTAATTATGTCTTGAACCTTCTTCTTGCCGTTGGTTGTGTTTTGCACCTTTTCATTGCTCTTGATTGTCATTTGCTCTTTCCTCTTACCTTTATTCTAAACTCTGTCACGTAAGAGATGTGGTGTTGTAAATATGTTGCTTTGATTGGTGTAGATTACATCTTTGGCATAATGTCATTTATTATTATTGTTTTACAGAACTGTGATGACTTATGAAGAAGAATCATATATATTTATCTTTCTTGTAAGCCCAATCTTTCAAATGTACCTTCTTTCGTGACACTTCAACATCCAAGATAAATGTTTTGGACGTTGTGGTCCTTTTCTTTGGCGGATTCATCGTAGACAAGTTGTCTTCAATAAAGTCATCACTACTTTCTGAAACAATACTGTCTTTGACTATAGTAATTAGAGAAGAATCTTCAATTTCTTGTTCTTTACTTATAATTTCATTTACTCTTGAAAAACAATGGTAATATTATGATTTTCTTATTACTATCGACAAGAAACTATTGTTTCATATTATATTTTGATATTCTATCTTTATTTCTAAGGCTATTTCTGCAGCTTATACATTATTATTTTTTTACATTGACAATATTTTGTATAAATATAACTGTTTATCTCTGCCACTTTGTGAAACGGCTAAGAAGTGTGCGGATGTGCTTAAGATACAAGATCATGACAACATTGAATGCTACGTTCAAGCTTTTTTACACTACCGCAAAGACATGTACCTTTATATAGAGCATTTAGACACATAAAGAGACTCTTACTAGGACAAGGTTCATGCTTTAAAGACAACATTCTTTGTACAGTACCCTCCGATAAGTATACGTGTTTTTTCCTTCACTACTTCTCTCCCTTTCACAGTCAACAGGCTTCAATTGCTTAATTTTCACTCATTGTTTTTTAGGGTTTGTTGAAACTATGAAGACTCGTTGCTTACGCGTAGATGAATTATCTCATGTAGTTGGAATGCATCATGTTGGTGCAAAAGGTGTAGAAATTCCTCCAAATTAGGTCACCCAAAACAATTGTTTATAGTGTTATCAAGCGGTTTAAGCTTCGTGGAACTGTGCAAAGCCATAAGTCTACTGGGTGTCCACGAAAATGGTCAGAACGTAGTGTCAGAGTTGCGACTCGTACTTTGAAAATAGATCGTAGACAAATACTAGCAGATATTACAAATCGTTGTGGTCTAAATGTGGGCACGTCGATCGTTTGGCACGCTCTCTATCAAGTTGATTTTTACAATCGAGTAGCACAAAAAAATCCATTTTTAAGTGATGATCATAAACGTAGAAGGCTCAAGTTTGCTTTACAACATCAAAATTGGACATTTGAGGAGTGGAAGAAGGTGATTTGGACTGACGAGTCGACATTCGAGATAGGCAAGAATTTTCGACAAGTTATTGTGTGGCAAAAGTCAGATGAGCGCTTCAAATTGGAATGTGTAACCCAGATTTGGAGCCTAAGTAGTAAGTAGCAAAAGTTATGGATTCTTGATTAGAATAGGTCTCCTACCTTTATCTTTTGAAACACGTGGTTTTGCAAAAATATCACTATTTCTTAGAGGATTGGTTGAAAATGAAATCATTAGAAAAGATGAGAGTTTTTTTAGCTTTCCAGAAGTTATTGTGTGGCCACAATGGGAACTGTCTAAGGCAGGACCTGCAAAGAACAGATTGTCTGGCGCTGGACTGTCCGGCACATGTACGCAGGGTTACCAATCCGACGTCCTTGGGGGTCTGAAAGCGTCTTGAGACATTGTTCGAACGTCTCATCATCTAGATGTGAACTCAGATTTAGAGACTGATGCCTTTCCTGCGACTCTAGGCCGATATTTGCTTGTTAAGTTGACAAATGATGTTATTCCCTTTGAGGAGTTGAACGATTTGGAGAGGCTTGTATCCACACTGCGGACATTGCACGGTGAAAGACGATTGCCAAAGATCATTTTTCATACTCAAGGAGCAGTCCACTACAACTTACAACTCCTGATAAGTGGCTTTTATTGTCTATTTTCAAGTGTGTTTACCACAAAACAATTTTTCTTCATAAATACTCATGTGACAATTTATGGTTTTGCAGGACTTGATTTCCACCCGTGATCTGGATGCCATCAACTTTTGTGTAGACGTTTTCATGCGGCAGACGGAGGCATTGATGGAGGAAGAGATTGAGAAGTTCTACCTCTATTATGACAAGGTGTTTACCTACCAAGACCGGCTGCAATATTTCAACTCGAATATGGCAAAAACTAGAAACTTTAGTGGTCAATGTCCGAATCTCTGCTCTTCATCATTAGGTGGCTACAGATCCACCTCCATTCATACATTTGTAATTTTTTGCTCACAACTCTAAAATAAGCAAAAAATATTACTATGAAAGCGCATTGTAAAGAGAGAAACTCTCAAAATTTTATTTCAAAATATTTTTTATAGCAATAGTTATGGCCGATTAAACTCACGGCTTTGTACATTCACACACACTTTACTATAAAAACACACGAACTTCTTTCTCATTCAAAAATCCAACTAAGAGAAAGAGAGAAGATGTCTACCTACACTTTAGACTCCCAAAGTGGATAGGATTAGCCCATGTGCATCTCACATGGGTCTTAAAACATCAATTGGCCGAAGGAAAACACCTAAATCAAAACTCCGATTTATCTTTTAAGGCCAACAAACCTCTAGAGTTCTGACTAGGAGGTAAACTACCCTTTATCTACCATCTTGTAATTTTTAACATTCAAATGGAATACAAAAATACTTATGTTAAGTACAAAATTTTAATCAAAATCAAGTAGAGGTTAAAACTAAAGACAAAGAAGACTGTACTCTGTCTGTAAGAACTTAACAATACGCTTGACAGTAATTGCGATGTAATCTATACGTCAAGCCTTTGTCAAAGATTTTACTAGCCCTTATAGTTAACGATGGTGGCCAACGCTTATCTCGATTAGCCTTGACATACGAAAATAATTATCTTTGTTAGGACCCTCGAAACTTCCTTCAAATTTCACGGGTGCCCCGTTCAACACATTCAGATTGAAATAAGATCATTAAAGCACAAAGATCCCTTTGGTGATTATCATGCAAACCCTGTTCAATACGAGGCTATTTCAGCGGATGAGAAGGTCCAACTTTATCTCATGGACGGAATGACAACGGTGAAGAAACTGCCGGTTGAGATGGTTGAATTGGCAACTGAGATAATAAAAGATCTAATTCAATCTCGGGTTCAGACTCTATATGTGGTGTGTCGTGTAAATAAAGATCGCTAAACACAACAGATCGAGAATCACAACGAACATCAAATAAACGAAAAACATACACTAAAACAAGTATACGTAATACACCCTCAAGTGAATGTGTTGCATATCACAAGAGTAGTTAAGCGTCACGCACACCTCAATGGATGAACCAACGAGTGTGAAGTACAAATGGAAAGCATGAGACTTTACTAATGGCTTAAACCGCCACTTACAAGCAACTCTCAGATACTACTCTCCACTCTCACTCACAAAGCTTGACTTGACAAAGACGTCAAGTCAAGGACAAGTGCGGCGCTATACACACACGCGCAACCCTAAGTGGATGAAAGTCATCCACGGATGAATAAGGTGCGCCGCCATACGTCCCTAAACACAAACTAACATAGATTACACTAATCTAACCTACGCTAACACCACAAGATGTGGTGTGGTCCTCGACGCCACATCCCGTGACAGTTGTCGTGTAAACAAAGATCGTTAAACACAACAGATCGAGAATCACAACCAACATCAAATAAACAAAAAACATACACTAAAACAAGTATATGTAGTACACCCTCAAGTGCCCTCCCTAGCAGATAAAGAGACCCTATATCTGGCTAGGACCAAACATCACTATGTAGACAATTGCCACGGTGATGCCGCTGCAACAACAGTACGCATCTTATTGAAGATGTAATCCCTTGCCGCATCAATAAACCAATAGAGAAGTAACTAAGAGAGGGTAGGCGGGGTACAATGTGAGCCTCATCCTTAATCGCCTTAGGCAACTTTGTTGCCAATCCCTTGGTCAATCCCCATGTAGCCTATCCCTGAAACAAAACCAGGAACTTCAAGTCGATGGCAGGACACCATACTAGTGACATGTCCAGGAGAAAATGAAGCTGTTTCATTTGATGAAACGTGGCTCGAAGACCTCCTACAACGAGGGCAAGTCCAATCCCAAGGCGGTAGAGTAGAGAGGGGCGGCGTCAAGCAAGCCATATGCCATCTACGCTGACAACGGTTGCATAATAACATGGTCGCCGCACCCTTCTTCTCACCACACACAAAACACGGAAGACCTTGTGGCACAACGACCAACTCAGGATGCACGGAGCCATCAATGGGCAAATGGCAGGGCGTGCAATTTTTGGAGTGCTCCCGACACTCCCGGCCATCTTTGCCTTCCAGCAACAAGATGCCACTAGACAACACATCATTCACACAAAAAATGGTGTGCTCGGCCTTGACGTCCAATGTTGTAGGCGCCTACGCTACAAATAAACGTAATCTCCAGTGGAGAAACGCCACAACTGAGGTCGGTAAGCGCCGCTGCAAATGTGAGCGTACCGTAATGTGTCGCGATGCTGAGCGATAGATAAATTCTCCATGGCCATTGGCATGGCCCGCTTGAAGAACTCGATCACGCAGACACTAGATCCAAACCTCTCGATTATCTAAGTCCACAACTGGGGCCAATTTCTCTCGTACAGAACTGGGTAGAATTGGCTCCCGTCCGTACAACAACTGATACGAATTGAAAGCGGCCAAAGAGGCCTGCCGGCTAAACCGATATCCCATGGCCATCCATGGTATCATCAGATCCCAATCACGGTGGCCACCCTGAAGTAATCCATACTTCCGTAGTCCACGCTTGACGGTCTGAACCACACGCTCTGCCAAACCATCCGCTTCCGGATGATCCCGAGAAGTGGTACGCTGGTCAATCAAAGCTTTGGTGCACAAAGCCTTGAAAGCACCAAAGAACTCACGCCTTTGGTCAGTCGACACCTCAGCTTGGGCTCTAAAACGAGCCAACACCCGGTCAAGGAATGCCATGGCCGCCAATTCCAAGGAGTTCTGTGGTAGTGCCACAAGCTCAATCCACTTGCTGAAGTGCTCCACCATCACCAAAACGTACTTGGCTCCACGTGGGGTGACAACAAGGGGCCCGGCAAAATCCAGAGACCAACGGTAGGCCAAATCCATGATGGTCAAAGGCTGCAACTGTGGTGACAAGGTGTTGAAGCTGGATCTAACCCGATCACAAACTTCACACCGTGAAACGTAAGAGGCGACCTGTTGATACATGCCGGTCTACCAATACTGGCTGCGCAACATGGAATGTGTCCGTCGCACACCAAAATGACCAAGGTCTTCGTATACCTGCCGTACCAACGAAGCCCTCTGATTCGGCCTGGGAACTATGCGCCTAGTCCTATCCGGCCACACACGAAACAAGAGGCCGATCTCCCAACGGAACCTTGCTATCCGATGTCCAACTCGATCGCGCTCCATGGCCGAAAGAGCGGACGAAAGTGTGCCATGTTGTAGCTTGTGCAAGACTGGAACGTCTTCCCACACGTTGCTAACAACCTGGGCCTTGTCCGGTTTCTCATCCGTTGTCAAATCAGACAACGTCGATGCGGAGCCAGACATCAACGTGAGGTAAGCCGCTGCATGCCACCCCGGGACTGACTTCCTGTCGCAGTCCCCATGCCACCTGGTACCAGTCAAATCCTCCTCCAATGGACTTGGATTGCGAGATAGACCATTTGCATCCAAGTTTGTGATGCTCGCTTGGTGTACAACCTCAAAATCATACTCCTGAAGCAAAAAAGCCCACATGGCAAGCTTGCCAGTAAGCTTGTCAGACTCCATGAGCCACTTCAAAGGCTGGTCGTCGATCACCAAGGTAAAACGTTGCCCATACAAGTAGGGCCTAAAATGAGCTATGGCCCAAACCGCGGCCAAGGCCTCCCCATTATAAGACGAATAGTTGGACTCTGCGTTGTTGTTGCTCCTAGAAGCAAACGCCACAACGTACTCCCGTCCCTCAACATCTTTCTGAGTCAATACAGCTCCCAATCCTTCCGCACTCCAATCTGTGTGCAAGTGGAAAGGTCGTGTAGCATCTCGACGCCGCACTACAAGGGCTGAACCGAGCTTCAGCTTCAAAGTAGCAAACGTCTGTTGCTGCTCCTGTCCCCAAGTCCAAGGCTGATCTTTCTATGAGCCAAATAAACCGCCCCTAACGGGTGGCCTATCTTGAACACAAGATCCTAAAATCAGGATGCAACCCCGTGTGCAACCATGATTGGAACTAACCATACATGCTACAATCACGCCATAGTGGTTAGATTGTGGTTACTTGGTGTTTTGGTGGACCAAGGGTTGGTGATGATTGAATTCAGCCTTAAGTGGATTCCAATTTCAAACACACCTAAGTTTTATCCTAAGACTCTATTTTCGACATTTTAAAGCTTAGATGGGTTCAACTCGGCCTTATGGACTTCATTAGACCCTCAAAGACCACTTCCAGACCAAGGTACGACCCTGACAGCACCGGACAGCAGACATGCTTCCTTTTCTTATCCAGAATTTATATTCTCATTATCTCTTTGGTTATAATTCCGTTCTTTATGTTTGTTTTTTGCATCCTTATTGTTTTTTTGTGCTTAACACAATGGCAGCATTCAATTACCCATCCGACTTAACCCTGGACTCACAGCCCAGCAATCAGCAGTGCAAGACTCAACTTATACGTTTATTCAAAACCATGTATCATACATCACGTGCATATTACATACATTCACACAAGGAGACCTACTCGAACATCATACCATACATGTACCTCCAGCTGCGTTTACCTACTGTTTTATATTAAAACCGGTTGTGTTGTTATATTGATAGAAAACCCTAATTCTATTGGAAATTGGGCAGCGCTTCCGCACAATTGTTGTAACTAGAAAATTTAGGGTTCCTTCTCCACATGCAATCAAGAGGATAATGAATGAATTGGGAGAGGAAGGAGGCTCCCTGATCCCGCTCAATTCACCCTCTACCCTTGTTGTGTTTATCCTGATCGTGTTCTTCCTCGCCTTGTGCTGTTCGTCTTGATCGTGTTCTTCCTCGCCTTGTGCTGTGCTCCTCTTGATCGTGTTCTTCCTCGCCTTGTGCTGTGCTCCTCTTGATCGTGTTCTTCCTCGCCTTGTGCTATTCATCTTGATCGTGTTCTTCCTCGCCTTGTGTTGTGCTCCTCTTGATCGTGTTCTTCCTCGCCTTGTGATGTACTCCTCTTGATCGTGTTCTTCCTTGCCTTGTGCAGTTCGTCTTGATTGTGTTCTTCCTCGCCTTGTGCTGCTCGTCTTGATCGTGTTCTTCCTCGCCCTTGTGCTGCTCGTCTTGATCGTGTTCTTCCTCGCCCTTGTCTTGTTCGTCTTGATCGTATTCTTCCTCGCCTTGTGATGTACTCCTCTTGATCGTGTTCTTCCTTGCCTTGTGCTGTTCGTCTTGATTGTGTTCTTCCTCGCCTTGTGCTGCTCGTCTTGATCGTGTTCTTCCTCGCCCTTGTGCTGCTCGTCTTGATCGTGTTCTTCCTCGCCCTTGTGTTGTTCGTCTTGATCGTGTTCTTCCTCGCCTTGTGCTGTGCTCCTCTTGATCGTGTTCTTCCTCGCCTTGTGCTATTCGTCTTGATCGTGTTCTTCCTCGCCCTTGTGTTGTTCGTCTTGATCGTGTTCTTCCTCGCCTTGTGATGTACTCCTCTTGATCGTGTTCTTCCTTGCCTTGTGCTGTTCGTCTTGATTATGTTCTTCCTCGCCTTGTGCTGCTCGTCTTGATCGTGTTCTTCCTCGCCCTTGTGTTGTTCGTCTTGATCGTGTTCTTCCTCGCCTTGTGCTGTGCTCCTCTTAATCGTGTTCTTCCTCGCCTTGTGCTATTCGTCTTGATCGTGTTCTTCCTCGCCTTGTGCTGTTCATCTTGATCGTGTTCTTCCTCGCCCTTGTGCTGTGCTCCTCTTGATCGTGTTCTTCCTTGCCTTGAGCTGTTCGTCTTGATCGTGTTCTTCCTCGCCTTGTGCTGCTCGTCTTGATCGTGTTCTTCCTCGCCCTTGTGTTGTTCGTCTTGATCGTGTTCTTCCTCGCCTTGTGCTGTGCTCCTCTTGATCGTGTTCTTCCTCGCCTTGTGCTGCTCGTCTTGATCGTGTTCTTCCTCGCCCTTGTGCTGCTCGTCTTGATCGTGTTCTTCCTCGCCCTTGTGTTGTTCATCTTGATCGTGTTCTTCCTCGCCTTGTGCTGTGCTCCTCTTGATCGTGTTCTTCCTCGCCTTGTGCTGCTCGTCTTGATCGTGTTCTTCCTCGCCCTTGTGCTGCTCGTCTTGATCATGTGCTTCCTCGCCCTTGTGCTACTCGTCTTGATCGTGTGCTTCCTTGCCCTTGTGCTGTTCGTCTTGATTGTGTTCTTCCTCGCCCTTGTGCTGCTCGTCTTGATCGTGTTCTTCCTCGCCCTTGTGCTGTTCGTCTTGATCGTGTTCTTCCTCGCCCTTGTGTTGTTCGTCTTGATCGTGTTCTTCCTCGCCCTTGTGTTGTGCTCCTCTTGATCGTATTCTTCCTCGCCGTTGTGATGTTTAATCTAATTCCTCTCGAATTCACTACTGTCCACTCAAACAAAATTCCATTCAGTGGCCGGGGCATCCGGCTCCTCTCCAGTCCACGCTCCTACATTCCCACACTCTCCCTACACAGTCCCCTGCATGAATGAGACACTCTCCAGGGGGTAACCCCCAAGCCCTTTGCTCCCCTTGCGTTCCCAAGGTCATTCCCTACCGCCTTTTCCTTCCTCCATTAATGACCTTTCTCCATAAAAAACCATTAATCTATGACTACTTAATTCCGTGCCACCCTTGCATTAATAAAAGTGGGTGTCCCACTAACTAAGGAATACTTAAATCTCATATTCTACCTTAAGCCACATGGTGTGCGCATGATCACCAATAAGTGAGCTATTTTAGCTAATTCAAGGATGAAAAAAGCTAATACTCCACCTAGCTTGAATTTCCCTTGCTTGGAGGAATTCCTAATTTACTTAGTGATTGGTGAGGGTTTTGCCCACTTCTTTTGGACCCCCTATTTACTTAATTTTTTATGGCTTTTAAAGCCTCATTCTTTTTTTCTCTCTCCTCACCATCATTCTTCTTCTTCTTCTAATTTTTTCCGTGGTTTCCTCATCGTGGCCAATTGCGGTCCCCGACTTGGTAGGAGGTAAATTCTTCTCCACCACTTCCATTTCTACTTCCTTTCTATTGTTTTTGTTTTCCTAACCTTTTTCTTTTATTTTTTTTCTTTCCATTTATTTTTTGGTTAACTTCATAAACTCATTGGTTGCCACATTGTGGCTCTTATTTTACGAATTAGCGGATGAAGAGGCTATTTAACCGTTTTGGTCAAAAATCACAAACCAATCCAATGGGGTAACCCATTTCTACTACTTGTTAACCTTAACAAGCGTGATGCGTGGTCCATTCATTACCGTGAGCTGTTTTTGTGGCTCACACCTTCCTCGTGAGAATAGTCAACGGCTTGGCAATCAAGCTAAAGTTCTTGACAAATCGGCGATAGTAATTTGCCAAGCCAAGAAAAGCTCGAAGCCTTGACACGTCGATTGGAGCAGGAATCTTCTGCAACGCATCCACCTTGGCCTGCTGCACGCCAAGACCCCCTGGAATAATCATATGTCCCAAATATGGCAATTGGCTCTGGAAGAACTTGCACTTGCCATGGTGCAGGCGCAATCCCTACTGTCGTAACCTCTTAATCACCGCCTGAAGATGCCTCACATGCTCTTGTAGGCTGCTACTAAAAATGATAACATCATCAATGTAGCATCGGGCAAACGGTAAACCGGTCTACATCCGGTTCATTATCCTCTGAAACTCAGCGGGTGCGTTTTTTGAGGCTTATCTCTCCCATCCAGATCAACTCCCCAGAATGCGGTCTTCAACCGGTCGTCCATCATCAATGGTAGCTGGTGGTAACCATACCGCAAATCCATAGTACTAAATACTCTAGCGTGTCCCACCACATCAAACAACTCCTCTCGCATGGGCATGGGATATCGATCCGACTTGGTCTTACGATTGACCGGCCTATAATCTCCACACATCGACTTCTCCGTCCAGTTGCCAAAGATGTCTTCCTTCGATGGCATCACCGTGGCACAAGCATACTCGCCGTTGGAGAGCTCAATCAAGCTGGCGGCCAACAACTCCTGACAACGAGTCTGAACCTCAACTTTCTTTGAGAGACTGAGCTTGTATGGTCGTCGGAAGATCGGGTGGTCGTCTTCCAACTGAATGTGAATCGGTTTGCCTCTGTAGCCCTCCAAATCATGGAGACTAAAGGCAAAACAACTACGATACGAACGTAAAAATGCTCGTATCCTTCGTGCCTCGGCACCAGTAAGATGTGGCCCCAAATCCAAAGGCCAATCGTCAAACTCCGTGGTCTCCTTCTCCACCGTAGAAGACTCACCGCGTACCTGCACGGCCGGTGATTGCTACTTGGTAGCAGAGAGGGCATTAATGCCCCCAGACCCCTCACTCACAGGATCTACAGAAAATCCCGTGTCGTGATGATAAAACTGGGAAAAGATATCCCGAGCATCCTCACGGCCAAAGTCCTCTGCCAAGGCTGCAAAGACACGTTGAGTACGAAGCTCCTCAGCTGCATGCCTCTTCAAACGAAAAAACAACTCCGCTTCCTCGATCTCTGTGAGATGTGGCACCGCTGCCCCTTGACCATCAGAGTCTGCCCCCAGCACGAGTGGATGGTCACTCGAACGGCGTTGAGCGGCAAAACAGAGGCCATATACCCAAACGAGGGTGTTGAGGTCAATGGCTTGACCCAACAATTAACGGCGTTGGCCCTCAGAAAGATCCAGTGCGGCGGTGGTGCTTGTCAAAAAGCCCATCGCCCGCTCCGTCTCATTAGCAGAAGGCTCCTCGTAAGTTTGGGAAGAAGAATCCCAAACCATGCCCGGACCACGTGTCCTGAAGGCAAAAGAGCCCGGATAGCACATCAAGGTGGGAAATACCCCCCGAGTGAAACTAATGCGGTTGACCACCGCCAATGGTTGCTCATCCTCCTTGGTAACCTCCGTGGATACACGGTGGTCATCCAAAATGTCATCGACCTCACGGCGCACGGGCCGTTGCACTTGAGCAAGTGCAGAAGTGAGCGTCGTAGATGATGCCATGTTGGTCCAAATCCAACGTGGCCGATGGGCGTAAGATCCCAATGCCGCGGCATCAACAAACGTAGGGGGACCAAGAAGGTGATGGATATACGCCTCATCCTCACGCACCTTCGTCCGTGTATCTCCCAATGGTGTTCGTCCGTGTATCCCCCAATTCGGGTACATTCTCAAAAATGTACCCCGGTGGTGTCGATTGGTGGGTAATCCACCACTAGATGAGCTTGAGCAAATCTGCAAAGAGACCCCACCGTGGATCATCCAAGCCGCGTCTAGTGCCCGCTCGTGAATGGCCTTGGCAAGGCCATCCTGCAATCACTAAGTCCACGTGATCTAACCGGCGAAGATCATCCTCACTGATCAACGTCACATCACATGGCAACTTGCCAAAACACCCTCGAATCGCAGAAGGTGGTAACTGCTCTAGATACAACGCTAGAAGACGCTGAATGTGATGGTGAGTGGCACGGTTGGCTGCAAAGCCACTATCCACGTGGATATACCGTCGTACTTTGAGACCAACCTCTACAACAGTTGCGAGCCTCGTACCAATACCGGCAAATAACTTCAGAAAGGTAATACCCTCATCCGGTGGTCGCCACTGAATAGTACGAGCCAATAATGGAGTGGAAGAGTCCACTGACAGCGGTGGAGCATCAAGAGCGTCGACAATTTTCCCACTCCAACGAGTGAGCTCCAACGGCGTCCTCCACGGCGGAAGCGGATCCTTGCAATGACGTGCATGGATCGCCAATGGTAGGTGCTTGCATGAATCCTCCACCTCAGACATAAATGCATATGTCTCCTCCAAAAGTGAAGAACCATATGGCAAGTCTGATGACATAGCGTCCAAACATAGCGTCCGTCGTCGAAGTCACCGCGCTAGCTGCGAAGACCACGGGGATGAGCTCGTTTCTGCCATCATCGGCAAACCACCCTGGCATAATCGAGGCCTCTTCCGTCCAGTTATCCACCCCAAATCCAAGTGGATATAGTGCCTGTTGGCCTACCAAAATATCATAGTTGGGGGCGCTAGTCACAGCGCACAAAAGGGAGACATGGGATAACAACGGACGAGATCCCATGCCAAACATCAATTGCAACGGATGTCAGGTGTAGCCTTGCCCATTCACATAGGTGCTTCGGACCTCGATCCATCACCTACACCCAAATCCTGGGCTAGCTGCTTGCCAATCATCACTGGCTGATCTCCGGAGTCCAACATAACACGAAGAGAGGTAGCTCGAGTAGGGATGCCGTCCGTACGACCAACCACCATGACTCCGTCATCGTTTACCAAACGTACCACCCCTCGATGCACACTGCGTCACTTCCGTGCCGACCGGGCCACAACGTCAGACAAATAAGCTACTCCAGAGATCAAGGACTGATTCCCGGAGGGCTGCTCCATAAGTGTGGAAGTGGCATTGGCCTCAAATGTAGAAATAGCCTTCGCCGCCTGTGAGCCAAATAAACCGCCCCCTAATGGGGTGGCTTATCTTGAATACAAGATCCTACATATGGGATGCAGCCCCTTGTGCAAACATACTTTAACCATTCATACAAGCATGATGACCCAAGGCGTGGTCACTTAAGAGGGTTCGTTAATAATTAGTGATGTGATGGCTGAATTGAGCCTTAGGTTGAATCCAACCTTTAGACAAGCGTAAATTCCGCCTCAAAGCTTTGTTTCCAATGTTTTAAAGCTCCATTAGGTTCAATTTTGCCTTGTGAACTTGATTAGCACCTTAACCACCAATTCCAGGCCCAAGTGCGACCCTAACAGCAGCAACCAGCAGACAGGCTCCTCTTTTTATGTTAAAAGTTTAATTCTTCATTATCTTCGTGATTATGACTCCGTTTTTTACGTTTGTTTTTTGTATTCTTATTAGTTTTTCTTGCTTAACACGATGGCAGCCTTCAATTGATCATTTGACTCGACCCTGGACCTCCCAGCCAGCGACCAGCAGTGCACCTTCAACATATGACTTTATTCAAGATCATGCACCACATTCCTATGCATGTATCACATTCATTCACACAAGAATCCACCCCAGCCTTACTAAGAGTGAGCCTCCAGCTGTGTTCACTTACTAATGGCGCTCTAATCGGTTATTTAGTTGAATATATAGCAAACCCTAATTCTACCAAAAAATTGGCAGCACTTCCGCGTGGTTTTTGTATTTAGAAAATTAGGGTTCAAGTCATACACATGGAATTGAAGAGGTTCGAGGGAGAAAGAAAAGGGGCTCCCTGAGTTAATTCGGTTCACCCTCCATCCTTAGCCTTCGACTTGCTTGGTCAGCTCGTGATCTTGCTCCTCTTGTTCAGCTCGTGATCTTGCTCCTCTTGTTCAGCTCGTGATCTTGCTCCTCTTGTTCAGCTCGTGATCTTGCTCCTCTTGTTGGTGCTCTTCAATCCGCAGCCCGTATCTTCGTTGTCACAGCTCTGATCCGCGCGTTCTTGAGCTTGTTGGAAAGCCAACGTTCTAATCTATCTACTCCTAAAGTCTTAGCCCGATTGGACAAGAACTCCGCTACTGACGAGGGAAAACCTGAGGCCGTATGAGATCTGCCACCGATCCTCCAGCTGGTCGTCCTCACTCCGCCGCCCGTATCTTCATCGTCACAGCTCCGATCCGCGTGTTCTTAAGCTTGTTGAAAAGCCAACTTTCTAATCTATCTGCTCTCCTATTTTCGCAACGATTGAATCACATTCCAGCCCACAGGAGGGGGAAATCTGAACCCTACCTCTCTCTCTCCTTCCACATACCTCTCTCGGTTTCCTAGCTCCTACCACACACCTCTCTCACTCCTACCTCCCACCCTTCGAATGAGCGCCTTCCAAGGGGGTAACCCCAAGACCCTTGCTCCCTTCTTTGTTCCCAAGGTCGTTCCCTTCGTCGTTCACAGCCGCCAATTTGGGTGGGCACATTAATGGTCACACTAAACAACTAGTAACTAAAAAGCAATAATTCACTAGCCACCCTTGCATTTAACACAAGTGGGTGTCCCACTAACCAAGGAATATCTAAATCTAAACTTTGACTCCATGCCAAATGTGTGTGCATGATCTCAATAAGTGAGCTATTAGCTAATTTTCAAAGGTGCAAAAATCTAATTTAACCTACCTAAATTGAATTCCCCTTGCTTGGGGTAATTCCTAATTTACTTAGTGATTGATGAGGATTCTTTTCCACTTCTTTTCGGACCCTATTGACTTTTTTTTTAAGGGCTTTTAACGCCCCATTCTTTTTTCTTTTCTCCTCACCATCCTCCTTCTTCTTCTCCCATTTTTTTTGGTTTCGTGATTCCTTCATCGTGACCGAATATGGTCTACAACTCGATAGGAGGTAAATTTTTCTCCACCACTACTCATTTTAATTCTTTTCTAATTTTCTTTTGTCTTTTTTCCCTTCTCTCTTTGCTTTTCTTTTCTGGTTTATTCCCTTTTTTTTTTCTTCCTTTTTGGCTAACTACATAAATTCCGCGATTGCCCATAAATGGCTCCTCTTTTAGTGAGGGGAAAGGCCACTTGGTCATTTTAATCAAAAAACCACGAGCTAGTCCATGGGATAACCCATTTTCACCACTCATTAGCCTTAATGGACCCGACGTGAGGTCCATTCATCACCGTGAGCCGTTTTTGCGGCTCACACCGCCAACTTGGCCTACATTGCCACCAAATCCTCCTCGGTAGGTGGAGCCGGCAAACACGGGCAACCGCAACACCTTGTACGGTAAGGAATGTACGGCATCCTTATGAGTGGAAGAAATTGGTGGTACGGTAGTCAAAGGAGGAAAGGCACCAGTAGCAGCTGCATCCGCAATGCCAAACGACAGTGGTAGCCATGACTGACCAATGTGGTCCGGTAACCCCACGTGACGTGGACGACTACTGGTACCCGGTACACTGGATGAAGGTGACACCGCCTGTGCGGTGGTCTGAGCACGAGTGGCAACTGCAGCCACAACCTCCCCGAAAGCGCCATACAAATAGCCATCTATGGCTGAGGACGAACCACGACTCTTCACCGGAGCCTGTGCATCCACCACTTGTCCCAAAGAAGCATTCGCACTCAACTTCTTCTCCAACTCCGCCATTTTGGCCTCCAAGTCCTTCTTCCATGATGAACCCGGCCGCTTCTCCGGATGGAGAACAAAGCAGTTCTCATCGCTGTGGCCGGACCTGCCACAGTCAGAACAAGTAACAACCTTCTTCCCCTTGCCCGCAACCTTGTCACCAAACTTGGCCGCCTCGGTCTTGGGCTTCACCTTTCCCTTCTATGTCTCCTTCTTCGTGAAACAGTTCGGGTCTCCTTTGGTGTGACCGGGTTCTCCATAAGCCCAACAATGCACAACCTTTTCAGTTTGTGCCTTCGCCAAGCTACTCGTCACACTAGCAAGCTTCTTAGACTTGGGAGCGTCCATCAATGACGTGACCAAGTTTGTGGCCTCGGACACGCCCAACGCTCTATCAAGCGCTTCGACCTCAACAAACGCCTAAGGCAAACTCGAGTTGTCGTGATAATAAAAAAGAAGACGGGGGGTGATCAAGTCCACCATCCTCTTGTCCAACTTGGAGATAAAAATCTTTACAAGTTGGCGCTCCGTGAAGACATCACCGACCTCCGCTGCCAACCGCGCTAATCGGGTATACATGGTGCGCGGCGTGTCCTCTTTTTCACGGCGGAAATCTTGGATGCGTTGCATCTGATCACGTCGGAATCCCCCATACTCCACCTCCAAGTGCGCCATGAACCGCGCCAGAAGGTCAAAGGCTGGTGGCGGACTGATGGCCATCATTGTTGTCTGCGTGGCGTGGGCCAAACACGATATGGTCCCCATGACGGACGCCTCATCTACAAGAGCAATGCCATTGTGCCTGGAATCCTAACTAGAGGAGCCTTCGTCCTCCTTGAATTGATCGATAAAGGCCGGGACACGAGCAACGGCGCTCTCCTTGAGCGTAGTTACCAACTCCACCCGGTCGCGCCAGTAATCCTTAACCGGACGCAACTCTTCTGCATGTAGTACCGACCACCTTCCATAAGTCTGGAGCGACTCTAGCTCCAAATGCTGAGGCAAAAGCTCAAAAGCGTACCAGTCGTTGAACAACGATGAACGCTGGCGATTCTCCTTCATCCATGTCTGGAAATGGAGCCGCCAATCGGGTAGGGAGATGCTCCCAGCCTGACCTGAAAAATGAACACCCACAATCTGGTAGTGATCGTCTTCCATGTCGTCAAACGTGCCCACACTCCAAATCCGAAGTCTACAGTCGGTATCCAACGCCGAAATAAGCTCAAAAGCCTCGTCGGTATCCGACCCTTGCCCAAGGTCTGAAGCATGTGCACTCTTCAAAGAATCTGGTGAGGGAGAACGGTAGTATCGACTTCTCGTCTTCACCATAAACAAAAATTTCTCGGGTAACTATCTACGGGTGCTATCTAAAGGGTAAGGGTACGGACGGACAACCTTCACCTACAAAATCACCAAGCTATGTGCTTTACCGGTCATCACCTCCGGCTAACACAGGTTCAACGACATCCCCCCACATGAAAAGGTCTTGTTGGTCATTACTCCGACTTCACCCCTACGGTACCCTATCACAAGCTAGCACAACAATAAATGGAGCCACCGAAAAACACTAGCAACAAGCCCGCAACACGGAAGAGGTCTTGCACAAGAATTCCGAAATCAAAATCGGATCCTCTCCTCCAACAACATAAAAGCAGGAAAATGAAAGAGTCAGCGCCACTAGCACACGCCAGCAGTAGATGCTTCAAAGTCGCAAAACCTGCAAATTAAAGATAAACATTCGCAAGTGTTCTTCCTATGCCTAAACCTAAAGAAGAAATCGGACTTTACGGTCGTAATGTTCAAAAAATACTAAGCCTCCAATGAACTACATACATTGAAAACTAATCACGACAAACGCCAAATGAACACTAAATTCGGTCAAATCACGGAAAACCTGACTAAAAATACAAATGTCATTCACATGCAAGTATCATTGCATTTAAAATCTACTTTCAAAGTCTAACACTATGTTTTTTTATTTTTTAAAGATCACAAAACATGTGTTAGTTTTCAGCCCTCATGAAAAAACTACCAAAATATTTCTTTTTCACAAACTAATTTATATACATCACTAGTCTTAGAATTTCACCACGAACTCAAATCCGAAGAGAGAATTCAAAAATAAGTAAAACTCCAAAACTTCGGTTGTTTACGTTTGAACTCCAGAGACTTGTGGACTATCAGCTCAAAACTAACGGAATTAGGAGGTTCGACGCGCAATAGGATATCTGTTGGTTTTTGGCCCTCACGAAAAAATTAGCAAAATATTTTCTTTTGAGAAACTAATTTTTTTATGTCACCGGTTTTAGAATTTCACCTCAAACTCAAATCCGAAGACAAAATTCAAAATTAAGTAAAACTCCAAAAGTTAGGCTGTTGACGTTTGAACTCTAGGGACTTCTGGAATTTCAGCTCAGAACTAGCGGAATTAAGAGGTTCAGCGCGCAATTGGGTATCTATTAATTTTTGGCCCTCACGAAAAAATTAGCAAAATATTTTCTTTTAATAAACTAATTTTTAAACGTCACCAATTTTAGAATTTCACCACGAATTCAAATCCGAAGACAAAATTGAAAAATAAGTAAAACTCCAAAAGTTGGGCTTTTGACGTTTGAACTCCAAAGACTTCTGGAATTTCAGCTCAAAACTAGCGGAATTAGGTAGTTCGGCGCGCAATTAGGTATCTGTTGGTTTCTGGCCCTCACGAAAAAATTAGCAAAATATTTTCTTTTGATAAACTAATTTTTCTATATCACTTGTCTTTGAATGTCACCACGAACTCAAGTCCGTAGACAGAATTCAAAAATAAGCAAAACTCCAAAAGTTTGATATTTTACGCTTGAATACCAAGGACTTCTAGACTTTCAGCTCAAAACTAGCGGATTAAAGAGGTACGGTGCGGAATTGGATACCTGTTGGTTTTCAACCCTCACGAAAAACTAGCAAAATATATTTTTTCGATAAACTACTTTTATATATTACTAAACCTAGAATTTCACCACGAACTCAAATCTGAAGACAGAATTCAAAAATAATCAAAACTCCAAAACTTGGGTTGTTTACGTTTAAACTCCAGGGACTCCTAGACTTTCAGCTCAAAACTAGCGGAAGTAGGAGGTTTGGCACGCAATTGGATACCTGTTGATTTTCGGCTTTCACGAAAAGCTAGCAAAATATTTTCTTTTGATAAACTAATCTTTCGACATCCAGAATCTTAGAATTTCACCACGAACTCAAATCCGAAGACAAAATTCAAAAATAAGTAAAACTTCAAAAGTTAGGCTTTTGACGTTTGAACTCCAGGGGCTTCTGGAATTTCTGCTCAAAACTAGCGGAATTAAAAGGTTCAGCGCACAATTCACTACCTGTTGGGTTTTGGCAATCACGAAAAAATTATCAAAAATTTTATCTTTTTTAATAGACTAATTTTTTTACATCACTAGTCTTAGAATTTCACCACAAATTCAAATTCGAAGACAAAATTAAAAAATAAATAAAACCCCAAAACTTGAGTTGTTTACGTTTGAACTCCAAAAGTTCTGAAATTTCTGCTCAACACCAATGGAATAAGAAGGTTCGGCGCGCAATTGGATACATGTTAATTTCGGCCCTCACGAAAAAACTACCAAAATATTCTTTTTTGATAAATTACTTTTATATATCACCAGTCTTTGAATTTCACCACAAACTCAAATCCGAAGACAGAATTCGAAAATAAATAAAACTCCAAAAGTTGGACTGTTTACGTTTGAACTCCAAGGACTTTTGGAATTTGTGAGCCAAATAAACCGCCCCCTAATGGGGTGGCTTATCTTGAACACAAGATCCTACATATGGGATGCAGCCCCTTGTGCAAACATACTTTAACCATTCATACAAGCATGATGACCCAAGGCGTGGTCACTTAAGAGGGTTCGTTAATAATTAGTGATGTGATGGCTGAATTGAGCCTTAGGTTGAATCCAACCTTTAGACAAGCGTAAATTCCGCCTCAAAGCTTTGTTTCCAATGTTTTAAAGCTCCATTAGGTTCAATTTTGCCTTGTGAACTTGATTAGCACCTTAACCACCAATTCCAGGCCCAAGTGCGACCCTAACAGCAGCAACCAGCAGACAGGCTCCTCTTTTTATGTTAAAAGTTTAATTCTTCATTATCTTCGTGATTATGACTCCGTTTTTTACATTTGTTTTTTGTATTCTTATTAGTTTTTCTTGCTTAACACGATGGCAGCCTTCAATTGATCATTTGACTCGACCCTGGACCTCCCAGCCAACGACCAGCAGTGCACCTTCAACATATGACTTTATTCAAGATCATGCACCACATTCCTATGCATGTATCACATTCATTCACACAAGAATCCACCCCAGCCTTACTAAGAGTGAGCCTCCAACTGTGTTCACTTACTAATGGCACTCTAATCGGTTATTTAGTTGAATATATAGCAAACCCTAATTCTACCGAAAAATTGGCAGCACTTCCGCGTGGTTTTTGTATTTAGAAAATTAGGGTTCAAGTCATACACATGGAATTGAAGAGGTTCGAGGGAGAAAAGAAAAGGGGCTCCCTGAGTTAATTCGGTTCACCCTCCATCCTTAGCCTTCGACTTGCTTGGTCAGCTCGTGATCTTGCTCCTCTTGTTCAGCTCGTGATCTTGCTCCTCTTGTTCAGCTCGTGATCTTGCTCCTCTTGTTCAGCTCGTGATCTTGCTCCTCTTGTTGGTGCTCTTCAATCCGCAGCCCGTATCTTTGTTGTCACAGCTCCGATCCGCATGTTCTTGAGCTTGTTGGAAAGCCAACGTTCTAATCTATCTACTCCTAAAGTCTTAGCCCGATTGGACAAGAACTCCGCTACTGACGAGGGAAAACCTGAGGCCGTATGAGATCTGCCACCGATCCTCCAGCTGGTCGTCCTCACTCCGCCGCCCGTATCTTCGTCGTCACAGCTCTGATCCGCGTGTTCTTAAGCTTGTTGAAAAGCCAACTTTCTAATCTATCTGCTCTCCTATTTTCGCAACGATTGAATCACATTCCAGCCCACAGGAGGGGGAAATCTGAACCCTACCTCTCTCTCTCCTTCCACATACCTCTCTCGGTTTCCTAGCTCCTACCACACACCTCTCTCACTCCTACCTCCCACCCTTCGAATGAGCGCCTTCCAAGGGGGTAACCCCAAGACCCTTGCTCCCTTCTTTGTTCCCAAGGTCGTTCCCTTCGTCGTTCACAGCCGCCAATTTGGGTGGGCACATTAATGGTCACACTAAACAACTAGTAACTAAAAAGCAATAATTCACTAGCCACCCTTGCATTTAACACAAGTGGGTGTCCCACTAACCAAGGAATATCTAAATCTAAACTTTGACTCCATGCCAAATGTGTGTGCATGATCTCAATAAGTGAGCTATTAGCTAATTTTCAAAGGTGCAAAAATCTAATTTAACCTACCTAAATTGAATTCCCCTTGCTTGGGGTAATTCCTAATTTACTTAGTGATTGATGAGGATTCTTTTCCACTTCTTTTCGGACCCTATTGACTATTTTTTTAAGGGCTTTTAACGCCCCATTCTTTTTTCTTTTCTCCTCACCATCCTCCTTCTTCTTCTCCCATTTTTTTGGTTTCGTGATTTCTTCATCGTGACCGAATACGGTCTACAACTCGATAGGAGGTAAATTCTTCTCCACCACTACTCATTTTAATTCTTTTCTAATTTTCTTTTGTCTTTTTTCCCTTCTCTCTTTGCTTTTCTTTTCTGGTTTATTCCCTTTTTTTTTTCTTCCTTTTTGGCTAACTACATAAATTCCGCGATTGCCCATAAATGGCTCCTCTTTTAGTGAGGGGAAAGGCCACTTGGTCATTTTAATCAAAAAACCACGAGCTAGTCCATGGGATAACCCATTTTCACCACTCATTAGCCTTAATGGACCCGACGTGAGGTCCATTCATCACCGTGAGCCGTTTTTGCGGCTCACACATGGCGGCCATCTGGGACAACTCGAAGAGGCAGAGAACCCACTCTTGTTCATGGGCACACGGTCAATATCTACCTTTTTTGTGTTCGAATGACCCATGGCAGTACCAAAATGTGGAGGTCCACTTGTGAAGGTCATGAACAAATCACACCTTGTACTCTTTGCATCGGTTGCCCGATGTTCGCGTGGGGAAATCCTCGCCGTTTAGGGTTTGAAGTTGAACGGAGTTGTTGGGGAAAACCTCCTTCACGAGATAGGGTCCCAACCACAAAGCATCGAACTTCCCTGGAAAATCCAATCTCCTCGCGTCTTGAAGGAGGACTAGCATTCCCGGTCTTAATGACCGGACCTTGTTCCGTTTGTCGAAGGCAATCTTCCTCCTTCGTTGGATGGCTTCCATGTTTTGGGCGCTCCACCGGCGCATCTCGTTGAGCTCCTCCAATTGTTCTAACCGATCGGCTAAGGACGTGGCCATGGACCATCGTTCGGTCACGGCCACTCGCAGAGAGGGGATCTCGAACTCGATGGGTAAAATGGCTTCAATGCCATACACCAATGAGAAAGGAGTAGCATGGGTGGTCACTTTGAACGTGGTTCGGTAAGCCCATAACGCGGCGGGGAGTTTCGTGTCCCAATCCCTCTTGGAATCGGTGACCATTTTCCTCAAGATGTTTACGAGGGTTTGATTGACCCGTTCGGTGTGCCCATTGGTTTGAGGGTGATGAGGGGTGGTCTTGTGATAGTCCTCTGGGGCAATGGAGATTTGATTGTAGCCCGAGTAGCCATCCATAAACGTATAAAGATCATGACCACCTACCTCCTCCAAGATGGTGTTGATAAATGGCAAGGGGAAGTGGTCTTTTTGGGTGTGATGGTTGAGTTTCCTATAGTCAATGCACACCCGTAGCTTCCCGTTTTTCTTTTTAACCAATACCATGGGGGATACCCAATCGGATATCTCTACGGGTTTAATGAACCCCGCTTGGAGGAGCTTCTCCAATTCGGCCTTGACAATGAGCTGTAGGTTAGGATTCATACGCCGCTCGTTTTGTCTAATGGGAGTAGTGCCTGGGAGAAGGGGGATGTGATGTTGTGTTACCGCCGGGGGAATGCCCTTGAGGTCTTTGTACGACCACGCAAAAATGTCCCCAAACTCGACCACTAGTGCTTTATATTTCACCATCTCCTCCTCGGTCAACCCAACGCCCACCTTAATACTACGGACCTCATCCTGCTCATGAGAAACCACCATCAACTTCCAATCATCATGATGAACGTGTGGTTGTTGGGTAGGTCCCTTGTACCAATCATTCGGAACTTGGGGGTATGTTGCCCCCGAACCACTAGCTAGGATACCGGTGGATGTCCGGCGGAAGTGGAGAGATGGGTTGAGAGGGCCTTCGTCTCCCAAAACCTCCAATTCGTCCCCTTGCGTGCCCTCCATATCCATTCCAAACACCGCCGAGGGTTCTAGGTCATCGAGGAGGGGAACAAGGCTAAGTTCCAACCCGGTTTCCCTTCCAATGAGCTCACTCTCCATGAAATGTACGGACATGGCTTCATCCGCGCTCGAGGTAGGGTGCTCCCTCAACCAGTCTACAAATTCTCCGGTGGGAACCCACTCATAAAGGCCCGGTCCCATGCTTTTAAATGGCATTACGTGGGCCTTCGAGGGTTGGGCTCGATCCACCGCCTTGTGGGGCGCAAACCTCACCCGTTTAGGAGGCTCCTTTGATAGTACCTCTTGTGATTCATCCTCCGACGAGCCCATGCAACCACGGCATATTCCTAGCCTACTTGGTTGGATATGGACTGTAGTAGGGTTCTCCGGTGGACCGTAGGTGATGTTTGGTTTTGGCCCCCCCCATTCTACCGTGGCATTGGCAATCCGCAACCAAGGCCTACCTAGTAGCAAGGGGTATGCCTCCTTGTTGGAGTGCATTCGGATGACTTGGAAGGTGAGGGAATACTCTACCCTCCCCGTGGTCACTTTACAACCACTAATTTGGCCTAACGGGGCCTCCGAGCTTTGATTAGCCATGTTGATGATGTACGGTGAAGGTTCTGTGATGTCAAGGCCTAGTTTCTCCATGGTTGAGAGGGGCATGATGTTCAACCCACTACCACCATCTACTAGTACATTAGGTACGATCTTGTCCACAATCGAAACCTCGATTTGTACCGCCTTGACCTCAATATTGGGGTGTGCGGATTTAACCCGAGCCGCCAGCCTGACCTTTGCCCTAGGCCTTCGCTTCACCGGAGTACCCGACCTAAGGGACTTCCTCATGGGTGGTGACACCTCTAATAGTTGGGCTATGGTGATGTCCGCTTTGAGGCGACTCAAGTCCGCCCATAAATCGTAAGGCCCCTCTCCCCCTTGCTTCTCGATACGCGGGAACGTGTTTACCTTAAGACTAGGGATTGGTGGACCTTCCTATGGCTCTTGGGGGGTGGACAAGGGTGTTCAAGACCTAGGTATCCCACGGGGGGACTCGAAGTTGGCTCGTTTAGTGCCTTCTACCGCCTCCTTGGTGGTATCGTTTAGGTCAGAGAAGTGAGGTGAATCCTCTTCTGAGGTCTCACCTTCCTCTGGTATAGGTGGAGGGGGGCTTGAGTATCTAGGCTCCCGTCGGCTAGACCGAGTCTGGACTGCCAATGTCGGTAACTCACAAGTTTTTGCTTCCTTGGTTGTGCTCACCTCGTGGAAAACTACATTGAGCTCAATGAGGGAGGGGCTGTGGGTGGACACGATCTCAACTGACATGGTGGCATAGCGCACATCTTGTGGGCGTTGGTTTTGTTGGCCCCCGTGGTTCTGCTCTAGGTTTTGTTGGCCCCCGTGGTTCTGCCCTAGGTTTTGTTGGCCCCCGTGGTTTTGCCCTAGATTTTGTTGGCCCCCGTGGTTCTGCCCTAGGTTTTGTTGGCCCCCATGGTTCTGCCCTTGGTTAATAGGGATGTACCCGGCCTTGGTATTCACCCCCATTGGAGGAGTCTGATTTTGGCGATGATTGTTGTAGTCGTAGTAGAGACTAGGAGGCCTAAGGGTATTATCGGAGGTGGGGTTACGCGCACCTCTCAAATGATCTTGGGCTTGTTGAGGATAGTTCCCTGGTGGAAAGGGCATGGGAATTACCTTGTCCGGTCTACGACATACTTGGGTAGGGTGATTACCCCCGCAGTTACCGCATACCACCCCACTTTCGACCCAACATTGCCCTGGTGCGTGTCTCTTGCCACACGGTTGATGGATTTCATACTGTGGTCTCGGAGGTCCCCCATAACCTTGGCTTGGAGATGCATAGCCTTGAGGCACGTAGCTAGTTACTGTCGGTGGTTGGTTCCTATGAGGAGGCACATACGGAGGTTGAGAAGCTTGGTGTTGGGGTGCTGCCACCGGAGTGGTACAAAAAGGGCTAGTGTGGCCTGGTTGACCACATTGAGTGCACCATAAGCCCGAAGCATGTCTACCGGATTCTATGGGTGGAGGCGTGGGGTTAGGGACTTGGTTCTTAATCAATAAGTCCATTTGGTCTTGCATGGCCTTGATTTGTTGAGCTAATTGATCCTGGAAGCCCTGTTGGCCTTGAAGGATTTCGTTCTTCATTTCCTCCTTCCATGTGCCCCGCTCCTCATGATAGGTGAGCTCAGGAAGGGCTACTGGTGGCCTAACGTTCAAGGGTGGGGCGTAGTAGTTCCACGTAGGAACTCGTGCGCCTGTGGATCCTTGGTTACGTTCTAAGACTGGTCCCTTACCCTTGGCATGGATGGGTATGAAACTAGGAATATGGTGATCCTCCTTCCTCCACATGCGCTCTTGGTCTCGATCCACCTGCTCTATTAGCCTAGCTTGTGCCTTGGCCTCATCTAACGATGCAGGGCGGACCTTCAAAATCTCCCTAATGGTTCCCTCATTGTTGAACCCTTGGATAAAGAACTGGGTTAAGGTGTCATTGGTGAGGAGGTTTCCCACGAACCTTGTAACCACCAGGTCGAATCTCCTAATGTATGTCGTGATATCCTCCCCTGGACCTTGGCGTAGCACGGCTAGGGCTGTGAGGGCATTACTTTGACCTACTTCGGGTCTAAAGTGCTCCAAAAAGGCCCTCATGAGGCTATCCCAGTCCTGGAAGGTGTTGGGGGGGTGGTTCCTATACCACTCGTAAACGGCATCCTTTAAGGAACACGAGAACCACACTAGGAAATACCCGGTGTTGGTGATGAGACAAGTAGTGAGGAGCTCTAGAAACCGTTCCACATGTGCGGAGGGGTCTTCATCCCTAGTTCCTCTAAATGTGGGCAAATTGGGTGGCATAGGCGCCGCCTGTAAGCCTTCGGGTACTACAATTGGTATACCCCTTGGCTGAACCAAGGGGTTGATGGGAGGCCGAACCGGGGGTGGCCCTCTAGAGGCCATGGTAGGGGCTGAGGTGTTGCCTCGTGGACTAGTGGTGTTGGTAGTGTTCACTGGATCAAATGCAGGGATAAGGAAAGATGGGGGAAAAAGAAGGGGAGGAGCTGGGATAGCCTCTAGCTGAACCTCCAAGAATCCTTCCGCCGTGTCCTCAGTGAGTTCCCTAGACCTACTCCTTTCACTCGCCGGTTCCCACGGTGGTGTGAGGGAAGGTTTTTGGGACCTTGTGGCACGGGACATCTACTCTAAAGTCTAAGAGAATCTTGTTGTGTGTTGATGATGGTCATGTTCCCCCGAAAGATTTTCCATCCAAGGTTTAAGGGTCGTGGGTGAAACTACACGAAGCACGGCCTAATTCGATCGGTGAGTGGATGTTTCCAACACTCCTACTCCCGATTCTATCACGAGGATGGACTGACCCAAGACCAAGACCCAATTTTTAGTGGTGGAGTTTTAGCTCGATGAAGCCGCCGAAGAATCCTATTAAGGACTACCCTCCAAGGGCAAACGACAAAAAGCTAACCGAATTGAGGGATGTCTCCACGAGCATCACCCCGTTGGAAAGCTGTCCCCCAACTGGCGCCACACGGTACAGATCCTTACTGTGGGGCTGACCTAGACCTCAATTTGATAAAAGGTGGGGTTCCTCGGTATCTTTGGTATCCCCCCTTCCACCTTTTACCACCTTGAACTAGGCATTACCCACTAGGAGGAAAACGACTCAATCACGGGACGGCATGCAACAAGGTGTGTATACAATGTTATCACTGTGAAGAAGACATACCTCGATGCATCTCTAGCCACCCTGTCACCATTAGTTGAAGTCGACCGTGGACCTAATCGCACTCTATCGATGCTAAGGCCAACCAATAAGTCACATACAATGTTATAGAGGGGGATAACTTACCTTGAAGCAACTCCAGCCAATCCACTTGTTAGCACAAGATTTGTTGCATGCAATTTCGTGGTTGGCCAAACCTAGCCGTTCTAAGGCAAGTGTTCCACACGGCTCAAGTGGGAAATCAGGGTTTCCTAACCCTAGTGTGGTCACCACATCCAAGTTGGTCCTATTTACTACTCGTGGTCCTACAAAGAGGGTGTAGTGCACATACCGTACGCAACGCTCCTTCCAAACAGCACCCCTACGTCTTGGATGCGTCCACGACTCCCACTCCCCTCCAAGTGGCTCATTCATACATACATAGCGTTAACTTGCAACTTTTGATTCAACCATTCCAGTTACACCAAGTTGTTCTTACTTTGGTGGTTAGTCAAGCGCGGGGGGAAGGAAGGGGCGCCCTTGTCCCATACCCGGGCACTTGCACCCTTCCCCTTCGACCTAGGTGCTCACTGGAAATCCTTGTGGATTTCCGTGGGAGGGCCTCAACCTTTCACCCCTAGGCCCCTTGCTCAACTCAAGCCACAAGCCTAGAAGGGGATCCCCCCAACACAAGGTGTTTTGTGGTTGGAGGGTCGGGAACTCCACACTCCCTTCTAGACCCCCACCTTTAAACACAACTTGGCATCCATGCACTCACCATACTTCCAAACATTCACAAGTCATTCACCATCCAACAATACCTTAACCATTCATGAGTAAATTGGGCACTTACCTCAAGTTGCCCTATGTTGCTCCATATGCCATAAGGCTAATTGCGTTTGTACCTTACATCCAACGATAGAACAATTAGCACAATCAAACCATGAACACGCCTCCTCCCGGCAGACGCACCAAAATGTGAGCCAAATAAACCGCCCCCTAATGGGGTGGCTTATCTTGAACACAAGATCCTACATATGGGATGCAGCCCCTTGTGCAAACATACTTTAACCATTCATACAAGCATGATGACCCAAGGCGTGGTCACTTAAGAGGGTTCGTTAATAATTAGTGATGTGATGGCTGAATTGAGCCTTAGGTTGAATCCAACCTTTAGACAAGCGTAAATTCCGCCTCAAAGCTTTGTTTCCAATGTTTTAAAGCTCCATTAGGTTCAATTTTGCCTTGTGAACTTGATTAGCACCTTAACCACCAATTCCAGGCCCAAGTGCGACCCTAACAGCAGCAACCAGCAGACAGGCTCCTCTTTTTATGTTAAAAGTTTAATTCTTCATTATCTTCGTGATTATGACTCCGTTTTTTACATTTGTTTTTTGTATTCTTATTAGTTTTTCTTGCTTAACACGATGGCAGCCTTCAATTGATCATTTGACTCGACCCTGGACCTCCCAGCCAACGACCAGCAGTGCACCTTCAACATATGACTTTATTCAAGATCATGCACCACATTCCTATGCATGTATCACATTCATTCACACAAGAATCCACCCCAGCCTTACTAAGAGTGAGCCTCCAACTGTGTTCACTTACTAATGGCACTCTAATCGGTTATTTAGTTGAATATATAGCAAACCCTAATTCTACCGAAAAATTGGCAGCACTTCCGCGTGGTTTTTGTATTTAGAAAATTAGGGTTCAAGTCATACACATGGAATTGAAGAGGTTCGAGGGAGAAAAGAAAAGGGGCTCCCTGAGTTAATTCGGTTCACCCTCCATCCTTAGCCTTCGACTTGCTTGGTCAGCTCGTGATCTTGCTCCTCTTGTTCAGCTCGTGATCTTGCTCCTCTTGTTCAGCTCGTGATCTTGCTCCTCTTGTTCAGCTCGTGATCTTGCTCCTCTTGTTGGTGCTCTTCAATCCGCAGCCCGTATCTTCGTTGTCACAGCTCCGATCCGCGTGTTCTTGAGCTTGTTGGAAAGCCAACGTTCTAATCTATCTACTCCTAAAATCTTAGCCCAATTGGACAAGAACTCCGCTACTGACGAGGGAAAACCTGAGGCCGTATGAGATCCGCCACTGATCCTCCAGCTGGTCGTCTTCACTCCGCCGCCCGTATCTTCGTTGTCACAGCTCTGATCCGCGTGTTCTTGAGCTTGTTGGAAAGCCAACGTTCTAATCTATCTACTCCTAAAGTCTTAGCCCGATTGGACAAGAACTCCGCTACTGACGAGGGAAAACCTGAGGCCGTATGAGATCTGCCACCGATCCTCCAGCTGGTCGTCCTCACTCCGCTGCCCGTATCTTCATCGTCACAGCTCCGATCCGCGTGTTCTTGAGCTTGTTGAAAAGCCAACTTTCTAATCTATCTGCTCTCCTATTTTCGCAACGATTGAATCACATTCCAGCCCACAGGAGGGGGAAATCTGAACCCTACCTCTCTCTCTCCTTCCACACACCTCTCTCGGTTTCCTAGCTCCTACCACACACCTCTCTCACTCCTACCTCCCACCCTTCGAATGAGCGCCTTCCAAGGGGGTAACCCCAAGACCCTTGCTCCCTTCTTTGTTCCCAAGGTCGTTCCCTTCGTCGTTCACAGCCGCCAATTTGGGTGGGCACATTAATGGTCACACTAAACAACTAGTAACTAAAAAGCAATAATTCACTAGCCATCCTTGCATTTAACACAAGTGGGTGTCCCACTAACCAAGGAATATCTAAATCTAAACTTTGACTCCATGCCACATGTGTGTGCATGATCTCAATAAGTGAGCTATTAGCTAATTTTCAAAGGTGCAAAAATCTAATTTAACCTACCTAAATTGAATTCCCCTTGCTTGGGGTAATTCCTAATATACTTAGTGATTGATGAGGATTCTTTTCCACTTCTTTTGGACCCTTTTGACTATTTTTTTAAGGGCTTTTAACGCCCCATTCTTTTTTCTTTTCTCCTCACCATCCTCCTTCTTCTTCTCCCATTTTTTTTGGTTTCGTGATTCCTTCATCGTGACCGAATATGGTCTACAACTCGATAGGAGGTAAATTTTTCTCCACCACTACTCATTTTAATTCTTTTCTAATTTTCTTTTGTCTTTTTTCCCTTCTCTCTTTGCTTTTCTTTTCTGGTTTATTCCCTTTTTTTTTTCTTCCTTTTTGGCTAACTACATAAATTCCGCGATTGCCCATAAATGGCTCATCTTTTAGTGAGGTTAAAGGCCACTTGGTCATTTTAATCAAAAAACCACGAGCTAGTCCATGGGATAACCCATTTTCACCACTCATTAGCCTTAATGGACCCGACGTGAGGTCCATTCATCACCGTGAGCCGTTTTTGCGGCTCACTGAATTACAGCTCAAACTTAGCAGAAGTAGGAGGTTCGGCGCACAATTGGATACCTGTTGGTATTGGCCCTCACGAAAAAATTAGCAAAATATTTTGTTTTGTGAAACTAATTTTTTTATATCACCAGTCTTAAAATTTCACCACAAACTCAAATCCGAAGTCAAAATTCAAAATTAAGTAAAACTCCAAAAGTTAGGCTGTTGACGTTTGAACTCCAGGGGCTTCTGGAGTTTCAGCTCAGAACTAGCGCATTTAAGAGGTTCAGCGCGCAATTGGGTATCTATTTATTTTTGGCCCTGACGAAAAAATCAGAAAAATATTTTCTTCTCATAAACTAATTTTTAATCATTACCAGTTTTAGAATTTCACCACGAATTCAAATCCGAAGACAAAATTGAAAAATAAGTAAAACTCCAAAAGTTGGGCTTTTGACGTTGTCGTGTTGAGAAACTTTGCTTTAAGAAACGCAGGGTCTTTTTTGCATTTAGGTAGTTAAGTGCAAGATTTATCTTCTATATATGGCTTCAACAAACATATAAAATGGCTACTATGCCTTTTTTTTGCTTCTAGTCTATTTCCATAAGATTCTTTATCTAGGAGTTCCCATCTTCAAACGCTGCCCTTTAAAATCCCACCACTAATTTTTACATAACTTTTTATCTACAAATCCAATGACTCTAGGATTTTGACACAACCTTAATAATCTTATTAAGAAGCTATGTATCAATTTTCACTACTACTCGATCAATTTTCAACAAGATCCATGGCCTCAAACTTCTCTGCCTCTAATATCAGGTCCCCCCCCTACCTCAACTCTTCATCACTCCTATTCTATTACAGACAAAGATCTCAAAATTTGTACATAATGCACTCATATAACAAGGAACACCTTCACAAAAAATCAATCCTAAAGACTCTATCAATAATCTCTTAAAGCGTAGTATCCTTATACCAAGTTCTGCCCTTGAATCCCTCTCAAAACCCCGATCACAATTTACCTTACAACTTTTAGATTATAGTCCTAATGGATCTAAGATTTTGACACAAGCTTCCTAAAACAATTGTAATACTACCCTCTAAATCTCACTATCAAACTCACAATGATCGCGGAACACCACTCCTTCAAAGTATTTATACATTACTACCTCAATTTATAAATCCCTCTTTATTAAAATCCGCACCACGGCTTCACTACAACTCCTCTTGGAGCGTGTGATACATCACTGGAAAGCTTACAACAAGAGGAACAACACTCTCGAAACTGAGAATCAAATTCTAAAAACTCGCGATGAAACAAGCAGAAACCTGAGGCTATTTGTAATATTGGGGAGAAGAGCTTGAGCGGGGGAGAAGGGCAAGAAAGTCAAGAATCAACATCAGTCCACGCCTACAAGCCTCCTTCTTCGACCAAAGTTTGGTCACCTAAGTCAATTTACCTCCAATTCTTGTCCATAACTTCCCACATAAGCCTAGATTCCCTCTCTTTTATTTACAATGTCATCAAGTAGCTGCCTCTATTTTCTTCCCTCTAACTTGACTCTAAACACTAGCATTTCTTACTTTTACTACAAACTAAACTACCATAACACTCTGTTTAGATATTTGCTGTTAGAAGGGTTTAGAAAATGGCTTAAATACCATTAGAGCCCACGTACTATCATCGACCGCGGCTCAGTTCGGCTGGCTGAGCTTTTCGTAGCACCTCGCCGGTCCAGGTTCGATTCCTTGGCTTTTCAGAGCGGCTGGCGCACGCGTGGTCAGGGGATTGCTGGAATCAGCAGGAAACCAGCTGGTAGACGCTCCTAAGCCCTGAGCTGGAAACAAGAGACAATAAAAGATCCTCCTAGATAAAGATGCTGTTTGATGAAGTATGGCTGCGTAATTGAGGATGAATCCGCTAGACATGTCTTCACCTTCGGCCCTAACAATTCTCTTTCCCCTCTTTTTTAATCCTTTTACAACATCTACTGATTTCCTTCACGACAACGTTTGAACTCCAGAGACTTCTGGAATTTCATATCAAAACTAGCGGAATTAAATAGTTTGGCGCGCAATTAGGTACCAGTTGGTTTTTGGCTCTTACGAAAAAACTAACAATATATATCTTTTTGATAAACTATTTTTTTTTATCATCTGTCTTAGAATTTCACCACAAAGTCAAATCCGAAGACAAAATTCAGAAATATGTAAAACCCCAAAACTTGGGTTGTTTATATTTGAACTCCAGGGACTTCTGGAATTTCAGTTCAAAACTAACGGAATTAGGAGATTTGGCGCGGAATTGGATACCTGTTGGTTTTTAGGGTCTTGGGCTCCCGTAGACGTCACTTGATGTGACGTGTTGTCCCCGTCTCGGTTCTGCCCAATGGCCGTTGCAAGCTCGAGATCAATGATCTCAACTTCCCAGTTGCAGTTCGTGCATGCTGTCCCGATTTTCTGCATTTTAATCGCAGCCACCGACGTAGAGTGCAGGTAGCTCCGGGTCAACTCTTCCTAACTCACGCGCCTCAATTCTCTTCTGATTTGGCGTGGGTCCCCAAAGCTCTTCTTCTCTGTTAAGCACCTTGTTCCTGGCAGTGCGGTTCTGCACCGTTAACGACTACTGGTCGTTGCTACTTCTGCCCCTAGTCCAATGGTCTAGAAAAGCCCCGAGAATGAACCACAGAGTCTCTAGACTCTCTCCAAAAAATCCCAGAAATTGGACGCTAGTTTTTGGACACTTTTTTCGCAAAATCTTGCCCAAACTCTAGAATTAAAGATGCTCGCTCTTTCTCTACTCTTCTCCTATTCTACTAGAAACCCTAAAAATTGCAAAAATGATGAGAAAACAAGAAAAATATAAGAGGTCTTTGTCAAGTGAATGTGTTATATCTCACAAGAGTAGTCAAGCGTCACGCACACCACAATGGGTGAATCAACGAGTATGAAGTACAAATGGAAAGCATGAGACTTTAGTAATGACTTAAACCGCCATTTACAAGCAAGTCTCAAATATTACACTCAACTCTCACTCACAAAGCTTGATTTGACAAAGATGTCAGGTCAAGGATAAGTGTGGCGCGATACGCACACACGCGCAATCTTTAGTGGATGAAAGTCATCCACGGATGAATGGGGTGCGCCGCCATACGTCCCTTATTACAAACTAACGTAAGTAAGACTAATCTAACCTACGCTAACACCACGAGATGTAGTGTGGTCCTCGACGCCATATTCTGTGACACATGGCTTTATTAAAATCCTTCAATTCAACATTTTATTATTCAATTTTCATATTAAAATACAAATTCTAAGAACATAAGGGAATACTTTGAATTTGTAGATATAGTTTATGACTTTTGCCTTTTTAACAATTCTAAAAGCAACAAGCGTTACCATGAAGTTATATTGAAGCTACTCAAAGCTTTATCAATAAGTTTTGTCCTCTTAATCATAGATTCTTTCAAAATAAAAACAGATTTATGTTTTATACACTGTAGATATTTTCGTCAACATACATCTTGTTTAAGCAGATCATACAAGTATCGATACGACAATATCCAACTTTGGAGCCATTTTGAAATATAATGGTGCCCCGTCAACGTATATATATTGAATATGCGTTTATTTGTGTTTAATGAATTATATATATATATATCTTACATGAGAGAGCTCATGAGTCTAGCAGTCAATGATATTAAAATTGTATTTCAAATTTTATTTGCAGAAGTTGGTACCAAAGATAACGACTATAGCGAAGGAACACAACGCATCAAAATGTGTTAGAAATCCTTCATATCGGAGCACATCAGTAGTGGAAAAGAGAGATCGTTCGACTTAAAGAAATTTAGCAAGATTAGACATAGAACAATTTGATCCGTTAAAGATTCTACGCATGACACCGTAACCTCATTTAAATGTTAACTTTCAAAAATGTGATTTAATCTATAAGATTTATTCTTGTGCCTGCACAAGATTTAAAATGATTTAATAATATTTTTTGAATGTATATAATTTTAACAATATTTATATTTAGGACTATGCTGATTTTAGGAATTCATCCCGAAATCTCTTCCGGAGTGTTTAAAATTTTGTTTTCCAAAATTTAACAAGTGAAATTAAGACCCGTTCTTATCACCATGTTTAACCTAATCAACTACTTAAGCTTTTTTCTAATTATGCTAATCACTATCTAATCTAATTCTACACAATTCTAACTATTTTTCTACTTAACTAGGGCTAAAATTATTAATTTAACTAATATTTTGGTAGGGGCCACTTAGTGAAAGTTTTGGACCTTAAGTTTCATTAAAATTTTACACTGATTAAAGAATATAGCTGTGAATGGAATCATTTATTTCACCAATAGGAGTTTCCATTTTGGCATTGCAATGAAGCATCGAATTTCATGCTACAGATTAACAAACACGATATCAAAAGACTATCCCATCAAACAAACTTTGCAAATACAGAAGAAGAAAACCACCACAAACGAGTAGGACAATAATGACGACCAAAATGAACTTAGACATAGAGCCTCTTCCGCAGCCAGCCTGAAAAGCTCGGCAACAGTGACGCCGAGCCAAAGGATGGAAGCTTGAAAAAGAAGCTTGGATGTGAAAACAATCTCAAATATTTTGAGAATAACTTACATACAGCTATATATAGCTGAAATATTTTTCAGTAAACGGCATTTTTGTGAGAGTACAACAGTTTCTATAACATTTATCCCATATTCAATTAATAATTCATTTATACATAAATGTATGTTATCTATTTCTTCCATATGTTTTTCTATCATTGTGCATATAATGTTATTATTCCGTGGAGAATACACCCGACGACGCTTGCAACTTAATTTAAATTTTGTCTTCAACCTTCTTTTGAAAAATGATTTCCGAACATCTTCAATATGTACGTCTATGCTTCTTAGACATCTTGATCTCGTTGAACCGCTGATTCAAAATGAATAACCTTAAAAAAAAACATCCAATATCATAAGTACTACACAAAAATCATAAATATAAAACATTAGAAGTTAAAATAACGTACATTTTTCTTTTCAAAAATTGGATTATCAATCCAATTGAAAGTCTCAAACTTGTGTGTGATGCGATCGAACAATAGTGTAAGTCCAAGGTTTAATGCACGATGATATTTCTCTTGAATTCCCATTACACCAAAATCAACAAACCCAACTTTTACTATCAAATGTACTCTGTGAGCCCCAAAACCGGCTCACGATGTCATTTGGGCATTAAGATTAACTAGTTAACATTAGAAAGTGGTATTTAGGGTGAGAAGGTTAGACTAAACCACCTATTGTGGTTAAAAGGCTCGAAAAGGCCTTTACTTGCCATTTCCTAATTTAGAAGAGGTCATCATCTCCAATTGGAGATCTAATTTTGTTAAAAACCTAAAAATTAAAAGAATTTTTTTTTAAAAAAATTTAAAATTTAAAAAAATTTAAAAAAATAAAAAACTTAGAAGACGATAGGAATTCTTGCAAAAAAGGAAACACCTCAAACTCCATGTGTTTTTAACACAATGGGAGGAAGCCTTGGGAAAAAACAAAACAAAAAACCAAAGAGGTAAGTAGACAAATAAGTAATCAAATAGACAAAAAACAAAAGTAAACAAAACTCGGAGTGCAGCCATGATGTGGCCACTCTTGTAGTTAATCTTTTAAAAAACCCATGCACAAAGTAGTAGCACATGGCCTTGGAAGAAATTAGAAAAGTTAGATGGTGACGAGGGGAGAAATTAGCACCAATTATTGGCGATCATGGGCTGCCCTTAATGGCATGCCCGAAGTCATCTTTAAAAATCCTTTTTATTTTTGTTTTCTTCCTTCCTCCGAGCTGGCTCGAGGAAATTTTGGGTTTTCCCAGGGAATATTCCTCGGAATCTGCTGAAGAAACGCTGGACTTCCAGCGTGAGTTACGTGCGCGGCTGCCGTTGGAGCTGGAGGGCGCTGGGTTGACTGCGAACAGGGAGGTTTTTCGGTCTCTCTGGTTTTTTTTGGATACGTTGGGTCTCGCGTCTGGAGAAGGGAATGGCGGAAGAGCCGCAGCGTGAGTTGGAGAGAGACGAGTGAAGGGGAAGAGCCCCGCCTGTGAGAGTGTGTGCGAAGTAGGGTTTTGAGAGTGCAACAAGTTCGTAAATGTGGGCAGGCTCGGCGAGTGGTGCCGGAGGTGGTTGGATTCGCGTGTGTGCAGCTGCAGATCGGGGGTTGTGTCTGTAAGTGTGTCCGGTGGGTGACACGGTTGTGGGTCGGGTTGATGAACGTGTGAGTCTGTGTGATCTGTGGTCGGTGCGGCGATCCATGCACGCGTAGGATTGCGAGCGGCATGTGGGGCTCTGTAGGATCGAAAGTGTGTGTGAGCGGATGGTGAGGTTTTGGTCTAAAGCAGGGAGCGCCGAGGGTGCTGCATGGAACGGGCGTGGATCCACGACGGCAGAACGGAGTTGCGCACGGATTGAGAGCGGAGGACGATCCGCGGCGTCTGCGAGTGGACCGTAGCGAGCATAAGTGAAGGCGGCGGTCGATTCTGTAAACATTGGAGGGGACGTGCACGAGTTCGAGGTCGCGTCTGTGCTGGATCCGAGTCGTTGTTGCACTAGAGTGGGACGCCTGAATCTGTGGGCGGAAGGTGTGAAGGCGCGCCTCGGTTGGGCAAGATCGGAAGAGGTGCTGGAGTCCGTGGAGGGGCGGTTCAATTCTTAATCGCTGGTGCCGTGCACGATGAGGAAGTGAGTGCAAGGTTTTTGGGTCTGTGAGGAGGTTGTGTTCAACGAGAGGAGCGCCGGAAGGCTGGAGCAGCGTGCGGAGCGGACATCGAGGTGCGGAGGAGGCTTTGGCGTGCACGAGGCAGCACAGGGCGAGCGATCGGAAGGGCCGAGGAAGCACCGAGGCGAAGACGAGCAGCTGTGGATTACGACAAGACGAGGGGCTCTGGAGTAGCAAGGAGCAGAGAGTCTCCTTGTCCCTGTTTCTACCCTCTGTTCTCGGTTATCTCGATCTTCCTCCCTTCTTCCTTGTGTGCAAGCTGATTGTTCTTGGTTGTAGAAGGCTCCTGATTGCGTTAGTTGCCTAATTTTCCTTGTGTTAAAACTAGCGCGGAAGCGCTGCCCAAATGACGGAAAATTAGGTTATTGGAACTTAGGCATGAATTGCCAATCAATTGACAATTGTCCACATTAGTAGCTGGTTCTTGCATGGTGAATTGAATTGTGGTGGAGTGTGTATGGAATTGTCATAGTTTCGTAATTGTTGTGGAGATGACTGCTGGTCGCCTTGGTGGGGGTCAATACACATGTTAACTTGAAGTTGTGGATTGCTCATTAAGTCGGTCGTGACAAATTAGTAATAATAGGCGTTTAAAAAACCGGATTTGGACGATTACACCAGAAGTTATGAAGCTTTGAAGTTACACCAATAGCGTGCAATCTTTAAGAAGTAAATCGAAGTCACTGATCAGTATTAAACGGCGGGTAAGTGAAATAAGGACCTGAACCAAAAGTGGAAGTGAACGTAACAAAAAAAAAAATTAAAAAAATTAAAAAATAATAATAATAATAATAAATAAAATAAAATAAAATAATATAAAAATAAAATAAAATAAAAATAAAATAAAAATAAATAAATAAATAAATAAAAAGGGAAGAAAAGAACAGTAAAAGAACCGTAAAAGGAAGATAAAAGAAAAGTAAACCAGAAGTCAGAAGAACGGCGTAGGAGTCAAGGGCTGTGAAGTGAAGATAAGTGCATTAATTGAATTAAATACCTAACTTAGTTGAGCAAGTTTCACTAACCACATGATAGAGAATACTTCCACCACTTGCCATCTTGTGTATGTGGGAGCATGAGCTCCTTGCAATGATAACCTTGTGAGTAGGGTTAGGGTTCGGTGTCCACAACAAACCCTTCCACTGAGGGGGGCTTATTTGGTTCACATACTCCAAACCAAGCCGAAACTGCACCTAACTTCTAAACGATTACGGTGAACTGATCATTATTGACAAGTTAGTAATCCTATCAGCTTGAAAAGCTACCAAAGGACTTCGCAGTTCCAAGCGCCAAACATAATACTCAACAAGAACTTATAGCTCAAAAAAATCAAAACCTCCGCATCAAAGCTCATAACCGAATTAAACCAACGCAACGCAAACCTAGCGTTTGTCTACATCGCTAAATGAGAAAAAGAATCGCTAAACAAACGCGAAATGCAAAACGAGAACAACGACCTCCAATCAAGAGCATCCCTATATTACTTTGAACTACTTCAACCTATACTAGAATAACTCTTCACCGCATCGCAAACCTTTCTTCCACCTGAACAAAAAAACAAATTAATCTAGCGACCCGAATACGCAGCTCCACAAGCAAATTGCTCCATAACTAGACGAATCCCCCAAAGCATCCGCACACTGAACTTCTTTCCTAATCCATACATTCGCACTGCTCAATCGCCTTACTAAAAATCACTAAAAATCAATAAAAAACAAATAAATAAAACCTCACTAGATCGATGAAGCGAATCAATCCAACATCCAGATGGCGGCCAGCAGCATGAAAGAGTTAATGCGTGAGCTGATACCGCACGTTCTACGCAGACGAAGAGAAGCAAGAAGCTTGTTGGGATGGCGAGAATAGCAGCTTGGCGGATGGCGTAGCAGCAATAGTGAAAGCGATCTGTACTGGAGCGAGTGTTTCGAAGGTTTTGGCTATAGCGGACGAGGGTTTGGGGCTTCCTACAACGCCAATGTTCTCATGGCTAAACACACTGATCGTATCTAGCCTATCCTCGGGTGTTATCCACGTGATACGTATTGAATAATTTATTCATACCGCCCTGATACTCATGCGAAACTCGACGGACGTCTTGTTTCGGGGACGTGAAGGGTTAGTTGTGAATGCAAGCGTAGATGGTGTCGGATTTTAGCAAAATGACGGTTTTGGATGCAGGTATCAGAGAGGGCGCCAAACCCTAAGTTTAGGATTAGTATCGTACCACGAATTTAAAAAAAAAATCTAATTAGCTACTTAGGAAGGGTATCTCCATACAACCTTATCAAGTTTAGAAGTGAGTATCCACATAGTATTAGCTCTTAGGAAGAATTAGGGTAGGTAAGATGCAGGGTCATTGAATAAGTATTAACAAAGACAAGTAGTGGTTTAACACCGAGTCCTAACATCCTAGTCAAGCGCGTAGTTGGAAGGCTTGGAGGGGACTCACCCGACAAGAGCTCGCGAGACCCCGCCACCAACGGGAGCTTGCAAGGCTACCTATGCGCGAGTAAGTCTACCTCGCCTAGAGCAAGCCCGGAAAAATCCCAAATAAGAACAAGAAAGCTTTATCGGCAACGACAAGGAAGCTCTACCGGCAACGTCAAAGAAACTCCACCGGCAACGGCAAGGAAACTCACCCAAAGCTCTAGTATAAGGTTCAAAGAAGGGAGATATCCGAGCATATGAGCTGGAAGGGAGTACACTTGAGATAGGAAGGAGAGGTCCGAGCATATGAGCTAGCAAAGGAGGGCAAAGATGAACAGCGAGCAGTGAAGACCAAGACGAACAGCGAGTAGGGAAGACCAAGACGAACAGCGAGCAGGAGGATCCTAGTGCCTCACCAGGGAGGTGCTGCTCGGACTGAGCCGTGAAGAAAAGGCAACCATGGCATCACCGACAGTAGGAGGACACCAGGCCCAAGACGAACAGCGAGAGGAGGACCCAAGTGTCTCACTAGGGAGGTGCTGCTCGGACTGAGCCGTAAGGAGGACGAAGATCAAGAGCACGACGGCATCACCGACAGTAGGAGGACACCAGGACCAAGGCGCAGACTGCAAGGAAGACCACGGTGGGCTGCAGCGAAGACCACGGTGGACTGTAGGGAAGACCAAGATGAACAGCGAGAGGAGGACACTAGTTTTCTACCAGGGACGTGCCGCTTGGACCAAGCCATAAGGTAGAGGCAATCAAGAATATGGCAACATCACCAAGTTGGAGATAAGCAATAGAAGATCCTACGGGGGCGAACATGGAACAATAAGGAACTATCACCATAACACCCCAGGGAGAGCGTGGCCTTGTTTAATCCAGCCTCTTCTATAGCAAGGGACATCTCTTCTGTCATCCCTAAGGACCCCCTTGAACTCACCGAGCTCAAGGAGGATCTCCTCCGGATGGATTGTCTCTCGCTCGTAGAATTTTGTAAAAGCTTTTGTGTAGATTCAACAATGCAAGAGCTCACGCATGATACTTTACCCGAGCCAGAAGGAGATAGCATCCGAGCCTGCCCGGATAGGTGGATCATAGGAAGGTGGAGGGAAGTGTACGGTTTTCCACGACAAGGAGCAGGATGGACCAGTCTAAAGAAAGAGGAGTATGCCAAGGGACGTTTTGGCACCAAAGACGCCAAGAATGGCTACGCGTTGCAAGATTGCCTTGACCCTCGAGCCAAACGGGTCTTTGCATTCCTTGCGCCTATCTTACATCCAGAAAAACCCACCCGAGATACGGTTACCATTGCTAACACCTTGTATGGTTCCTACCTAGAAGAAAGAACAGTGAATTGGGCGATTATTGTAAAAGAGGTGGTACTGAGGTTGACGAAAGGTATTCACAGCACCAAGCATTCACCCATCTGTCTTTTTTTTATCCATCTGTATCACCACTTCAAGGAAACGATTTTGGAGGAGGTCATGGCGTATGGCACACAACTCATGTTGAAGAAGTTCGAGGGGACGGAGTCGGAGCCCGAGCTTGGATCAGAATGAGGGAGTAGCTCATCGCAGTCAGAGGAAGAACCACTACCACCTCCCAAGCGTCAACGACAGAGACATGGAGGAGCACCTTCCACCTGGACTTGAGCTACCGCCCGTGCAACCGCTATGGGATTAGCTCAACTCGGAGGGAAGACTTACCATGCCTCCGAGTTGGTAGAAGCACTCCGGGTGTATGTGAATGATGTCGATAAGACCTTGGGACGGTTAGGCAACCTTCTCGGCAATACCTCTTACTAAGGACTGGTGGCTGCAGCCAAGGAGAAAATTGGAGGGGTTGGCGACCTCCGCATTATGGAATAGAGGGTCAACCGACTTACTTTGGATGTGACCAAGATGAAGAGCCGGGCATTGGAGGCAGAGAAGAGTTGCAAGGAGGCTCTTCTCCTAGCCAAAGCCTCGACATCGGCGTTGCAGCAGGTGGAGGAAGCATTGCACGTTCCAGCGGAGGCGGTGATGAAAGCCAAGATGTTTGATGCTAGATTGGAGAGGGATGGCCACATTTCTAGCAAGAAGGTGATTGCCTTTATGATGGAGCAGGCCGAGAAGATTGAAGAAGCGTATGCTAAGATGAGGTTGTTGGTAAGCAACCTCACCCATATCCTACCAAAGTTTGTGGAAGATTCGGATGGTTCGGACAAGCATGGCGACTCGGGTTCAAAAGAAGATTTGGAGAAGCAAGACTCAGGTGACCAAGGGCTTTCGACAGGGAAGGGCGTGATTGATCTCGATAGTCTTTGCCTCCCTTCTCAAATTCCCCCTGTAGGAGTTACCACTTGTCCTTCCCCTTCAGATATCACCACACAGGTTCAGAGTGGAAGGAAGGATAGCTTGGGTGCCACGACGGAGCCTCCGCGCACGACTCTCCTTTGTCAGTTTTCCCTTCAAGGAGATCCCGTTCGCGCAACACCGACTGTCACTCCCTTGCACGGTATGTCTCCTTTTGGGAAGACCACAAGTGAGAGTTCGGCTTACTTGCACCTTCTTGTGCGGACTGAGGTCAAGTTGGGACGCACCTCCGTATAGAAGGCCTTCATTGGAACCTCGAGCCTTGTACCGTTTCTTCCGGCCCGGTCCAAGCCCCACCAAAGCACGACCTCCATGCTACTCACTCCGGGTGGTCGGGATGCCTCCTTGACTTTGGTGGAGGCCTTACCTCGGTCATCCATGGCCGGATTGGCACCCTCTTCATCTGCAAATCTGTTATCACCTCTTGTGACGCTTGCGAAGGTTGCGGCGAACCTGACTTCAAGCAAGAGCGCAAAGAAGCGGAAGAGGAGGGAAGAGAAGAGAAGACTTGAGGAGTTGACCTGGAAGTAGGGTCAGAATCTTAATTTGTAGGTCACTATTCATTCGTAGACTAGGCTCCGCGTTGAACTTGGATTTGACTTGGTTTTAGCCTTGGAATTTGTGTAGATGCCTTTTGACTTGGCACGTAGTGTTGGTGGACGGTGGCTGCGCCGTCAAGGGTAGTTAATGCCGCCAGGTTTAGTAGAAGGCATCGTTTGCTTTTCGCGTTTGTGTGAGTTATTAGCAGTATAAGAGAGGAGTCTCGTGGCACCTCTCTTCACTGCTTGATGTGTGTATTTGCTTTCAGTTTAATTCTAAACCTACGCTCGCAAAAAACCTTTGATGGTTGGAGAGCTCGGATTCCATACGTGACTGTGAGTGCCATTTCAAGTAGTCCACTCCTCAAGTCTGTACTAACCGTCGACTCATTGTTTCCTTGTACCATCAAATAGAATTAGTCCGTATGGATGGGAATAACAAGTGAGGTGGGGAGATTGTTAGTAGGGGTCTGACTCTAACTCTGACATTTGCAGTTGTTTCCTTGTTCCATCAAGTAGACTAAGCCCGTGTGGATGGGAATAACAGGTGAGATTGTAAGTATTTAGGGAAGGATAAGGGGAGAATGACGAACGTGAAAGGGTCATTGCGAGTCTTGAGTGACCTTCCGGCGTCAGATTTGCGTCGGTTGTGAAAGCTAGTGTTGTTCCCAGAAGCATCCTACGTCCAGCCGCATCGGATGTGGAGGGAAACTTAGAGAGTTTCGGATAGTAGGCGGATAGGCCCCCTCCTCACTTACATTACGTCTCTCTTAGTTTCGGTAACACGGGCCTAACTCCCCTTTGAGGGCGTCTCAGTGACACCATAAACATCCAAGTGAGTGAGTAGAGGTAGAAGGAGAGAATGGGAGGAAGGATAGTCGTTACTTATGTCAACACTAAAATCTTTGTGAGTCCACGGACCATCATCCGTGGTGATATGATCTGTCTTCGGGTACTTATGTACTCCGGATGTCTATAGTGTGCATAGGTGTAAAGATAAACGGGACTAAGTAGAGGTAGGTCCCTATCCGAAGGTCCCTACCTTCCGAGCGAGGTAGGTCCCTACTCAAAGGTCCCTACCTTCCGATCGAAGTAGGCTCCTACTCGAAGGTCCCTACCTTCCGATCGAAGTAGGCTCCTATCCGGAGAAAAGCACTTGCACGGAGAGCGGGATGGTAGATGTAGTTAATGCTCAGGCGTTGTAATCTGAACCTTTCTTTTCTTTCTTTTGATACATCTATTGTAGTATGTATAACATTGTATATATCTAGGTTTGTTGTTAATTATTGTAGTTCTTGATGATTATCTGTGGGAACGATTACCTTAGGGTATCTTTGTGTTAAGATGTGAATACTTGTCAACTCGTACTACGATAGTCAAGTCAGCTGAATGATGGAAGTGGCTCAAGCCAGAGATGCATGTGCTGTGAGGTTTTTGTAGAGTTTGGAATGAGCCCAGTGTTTTACAGCATCTCCACGATCAGACAGAGAATCGGTAGAATCATCCAATTTGGGGTTTTACGGTGATGCAGAGTCGCATTAAAGACTAGAAAATGGAGAATTGGTTTATTGTTTTGCTGCATTTTAGTGCAGCCCATAGGAAAAGCGCGTCGGATCCGGGGAGTGCATCAATTTTTGTTGTTGGCAGGACCTGGTTCCCTGACGACACGTGGTGTCTTATCATCGGAAAATTGAACGCATTCCGAGTTTGTCAGATAATGGAGCGCAGTGCCGTTGGTGGCGGTCTTGTCCTGTGTACTAGCTGTAAATTCCTTATTCATTTCCAAGTACAGTGCGCTCCCGACCCGCTACCCAAACCTCCGTCCGTCCATTTCATTAGCAGTCTCCGCCCTTGTGAGGCTCTTTCCCCACTAGAGATGGGGATGCTCTTAGGGAGAGCCTTTCCATCAACATGCAAATCAGCCAACTAATATATTCACTTACTTATTACTTCAACCCTTTAGCGCCTACGTGGACCACAAGAGTCAAAGACAATTTACAAGTGTAGTAGATTAGGCAAAAATCATCTACACATTGGGTACATTTCAGTACAAAAATCTACAACTCCACTTCATGGAAATCACTATAGTTTGTTGATGCCTGCATGGATTAGAGATTGGAATGATCCGTTAGAAAGCTTATGAAGAGCTCAAAATGCATTCAGAGTACACAATAGAAAATAGAGTATTGTAGAAAGAGTTACAAGACAAAAAGCACCAAAAACGATCATGAAAAAGCCTTTCAAGAGCTAAAGGGCTAAAGACGATGGCCAAATGTGGTTTTCACCTGACACAGATTTGATCAGTATAATCTATGACAAGTGAGGACCAAATTTGGCCATCGTCCTTAAAGAGTTAATGCTACAGGTCTTCATAAGGCACAAGATAATCCACGAGTGTAGTAGATCATGCACAATAATATCAACATATAGGGTACATTTCACATGGACCCTACTTTACAGAAATCATTGTAACACAAGAAATTGAAGCCAAAATTCAAAATTTAGATAGGTGGACGCGTCCTTTGTAAGATCGGCGATCACTTAACATGCTACAAAATAGGCCACAACTTCTTTGTCCATACTCTAAATCAAGCGTGCTTGGAATATCTGAAAAGCTGAATTGCACATCTACTTGATCACAGAAAAAAAAACCTTTCGTATTTGTTGTAGTCCGCATGCAGTAGCCCGCCAAAGTTGATGCATTAGATTTGTCGGCTGTAGAACCCTTTGACACTAAAATTACAACAACTTCTTTGTCGTTACTCCAAATCAAGTGTGCTTGAAGTCTCTAGAAAGCTTACAAAAAGATCTAACTTCATTTAAAGTGCAAGTCCTAAGTTTAAGTAAATAGCTCACAATGCCGTAGCAATTGCAACTCAAAAATTGAAGAGAAAATGGGGAACTATTTTGACATGGCTTTGCTGAAAGAAAAGAGAGAAAGAGTAACGACCCACGCCCTATTATCCAATCGGGAGGAGGCTCAAGGGTAGCGGCCACATCTCCACCATCGAAATCAACAGTCCCTAATCAAGATCAAGGGCCTACGATCAGCCTAGGTCCTTAACCCAATTGTAGGGCTAGACATGCTTATAAGTACCAAACTAATGGGATTTAAACAAAACTAATATCACTTTTGTGTTCAAAACACATTTTAACCCCAAGATTGACTATTCATACGCCCCAATCTAAATTATAGATCATTAAAAATCAATAATTTGTCAATCTAATTGTTATTCTTTTTGGAAATTCTAATTCTAACTAATCTAAAGAAGGAATCTCAAGGATTCTTCCAATGGAAGCCATATTGACCATCTTCTTGAACCTTTTCTTCTCCAATTCTTCTTTTTCTTCATTTTGTCGTCTTCTTTTTTTTCTTATGTTTACTCTTACAAATAAATGACTACAATTCTTCTATTAATTCAACTCTAATCTACTAAATTGTCTTCAACTAAACTAACTAGTAATCTAAATGGTCTCTTCATGCACTTCTAAATCTAATTTTACCCTCTACGCTAATTCAAAACAACATGAAATTTAACTAACAAATACTAATTATCACTAGGTGGTGCTATTAACCACTAATCTAACCTAATTTGCAGCTACCAGAACTGGTTCTCCACTAATTAAGACCAACTAAGATTGTGGCGCTTTTAGGCGCTCACATATGGCAGCCATCTAGGACGACTAGCACGAGAGATCAGAGAATTTTGGGTACATGTTCAATTTTTTTCTTCTACTTTAATATTTATTTAGACTCTCTAAAAAATGTAAATGGTTTCATCAACAGCTGTGGGGATAAGTAACCAGAATAATATCTCTAGACACACGAAAGATTCATGGACTGCACTAGCTTGCTTGGGATAGCATTCAGTTAGCGGGGATCGAACCTACGCTTTTACATTAGTAGCTCTACTATCGTGGTTTCAACGAGATGTACAGTACCTTGCAAATGAGTTATGCTTATTTCTTGAACTGTCAGAACACGTCTTCTATAGTGGTGTCACTTCGGAATGAGATCTTGGCAAGAATTTCGAACACCTGGCTACGTAACTTAGTGGATACATGAAAATCATAGTTGTGATTCACCAAATGCTAAATTTAGGACGTACCAAAATGTCAACAGCTACAAATTCGGGATTTTTAAGAGACAGCTTGAACTTGCTGTCACTACAACTGGAATGCTTGCAACAATGTTAACACTGCCATCACAACAAAGATTTTTTCTGACTTGCACCTACAAAACGGATCCCTGGGTTCTAAGAATCATAGTGGATTTGAGTGCTAGAGTGTTTGTAGCAAAACTGAGTGTTGGTGGAGGTCGAAATTGTTGGGTATATGGTCTGTGCAAAGTTGTGCATGTTGTTGTTGTCTTTGCATGCTTGTTGTGTATTGGTTCCATTTGAAAGATGAAGACAAGGACTTTGAGTGAGGAAGAAAGAGGGGTCATCGTGGGAATGCAGAGTGCTAGAATGTCAACTTATAGTATTGCGAAGGAACTGGAAATGAGTCAGTCAACTGTCTTCACTATCTGAAAGAACTACTGTGAGCGTGGTACAGTGGTAGCGCATAAGCCCTGTGGAAGGACTCAAAATCTTTCAATTCGTGATAAAAGGAACCTTGCTCGCATTCTCACCCAAAATCGTCACCTATCTCGTGGAGATATCATTGAGCAGATGAGGGTCAAGGTCTGCAAGCGCACATTGTTAACATATATCAAGTTATCAACAAATTGAGTTTTGGCAATCGAATTGCAGTGAGGAAGCCATATTTTAGCGAGAAACACAAAGCAGATAGGCTAACATTTGCAAAGGCACACAAGAGATGGACTCTATCAGATTGGCGCAACATTATGTGGACAAACGAGTCTTCTTTTGAAATTGGAAAGAGGTCCCGACAAGTCAAGGTTTGGCATCGAGCATATGAACGCTACTCAATGGATTGCATAGCCCCCACATTCAAGTCGGGCCGCACTTCCGTCATGATTTGGGGTGCCTTTAGTGGCTTTGATAAGTGCCCTATTATTGTTATGCCACTTCACAAACGCACAAGTGAAGATTTTGTGAATATTGTATATGAAGGTCGCTTAAGTGGCTTTTAGTTCATGCATGATGAGCGTGAGAATCTTATCGTCATGGAAGACGGCGCCCCAGTGCATCGTAGTAAATAGGCTAAAAGTTGAAGAGTGGCGCATGACATTAAGAAGCTGAAGTGGCCGGCAAACTCGCCGGATTTGAACCCTATAGAAAACCTATGGATGATTGTAAAGGACTGTGTACAAAATGGGCTGATACCAAAAAACCAAGAAGAAATGATTGAATCCATTGAACGAGCATGGAAAGGCATCTCTAAGGAAATAATTGAGATCCTCATTGCTAGCATGCCTAAACGTATGAAGGCTGTAATTGATGCTAAAGGTGGTAGCATAAGATGGTAGGTAGTATATTCTAAGATACTTTATTGTTGTATGATTTTGCAAGTTTGTTGTAAAATTTTCTTCTTGCAGTAAAGTCCACTTCATTACCTTTCCAATGCAATTGTCCATACATGATTTGGCCCAAAATTGAATCTGTAATGCTAATTCAAAATTACAACTCCATGTCTATTTACTGCCCTGTGGATACAATAAACGTAACTCATTTGCAAGATACTGTACAATTGATCCTTAACACGCTTATAATAAACTTGGAGGAAATAACCAACCCCATAGTCACGGTTGATTGTGCCTCCTTCCAATTGGTAAGTTGTTTATCTCCAGAGTACTGTAGTTTAAGTTTTGTGCTCATTGCATCTGTTGCCAGAGGTACGTATGGGAAATACTTCTCCATTCAAAGTTTTTAATTGAAGGGAGTTGTTTGGATAAACGTCTATTATCAAGTAGGGACCCATCCACACTACGTCAAATTTTCCAAGAAAATCTAACTTTCTAGCATCCTAAAACATCACCAATTTGCCAGGAAGCAGGGATCGTGACTTGTGCCTTTTATCAAAGGACAACTTCCTCCGAAGCTAAATAGTTTCCACGTGTTGTGCATTGGCTCGCATGGCTTCATCTAATCCCTCCAACATTTCTATTCGTTCAATCAATGAAGGAAGCCTCGTGAGCCGTTCGTCTACAACAATTTGGAGGGACTAGACTTCAAAGTCTATAGGTAAAATCGACTCTACTCCATAAACTGGAGAAAATGGAGTTGTTTTTGTGGTTACTATGTACATTGTACGATAGGCCCACAAGGCTGCTGAAAGCTTGATGTTCCAATCCCGTTTTGAGTCCAAGACAGTCTTTCTGAAAATATTGACCAATGTTTCGTTCACTCTCTCCGTGTTTCCATTGGTCAAAGAGTGATAAGGTATAGTCATTTGATGATTAATGTTGAATCTCTTAGTCATGGATTCCAGGGTTACCAATCCGACGTCCTTGGAGGTCTGGGAGCGTCCTGACATGTCGTCCGAATGTTGATGTTCGGACGTCTCGTCGAACGCATCGTCTGCGGGATAAAAAATCATTAATCCAAGGCTACAATAAATATTTTTAGGGAAATTATTTTTAATGACATCGAACGGCACGGGCGGACGGCAAAATCGGTCGAGACGGGCCATAATCGACCTTTCGATTCCACGTGGAACAATGTGGAGATCTCGCGGCCATCAGATCGAGCGGATGGCAAGTCGGCCGTCTGATCGTGTGGACGGCTCGCCGACCGTTAAATCGCACAGACGGCCCAACGGCCGTCCGATCGCAATTGGTCGGCCCGCCGTCTAATTGCACGTGACATTCTTCTCTATAACCTGCTGATTCTATGTTGGTGTGGCGATTGCCTATCGGGTCAAAATTGCATGAGTTATGAGTGGATGAACATTTCCGGCAGAATACTTCATCCGTTCATAAGTCCTTCGTCCTTTGTCGGATTGTTAGTTGCCACACCATTCTAAAATTAGCAGCATAATTTCCGGAGTGTAATATATTACAAATATGGAATCCCATGTGAGCGGCGAAGACAAATTTGTAATGGTTCAAAAAATATTCCTTCAATTCATGGATCTTTCTTTTATTGAGATGTATAGATCATGCACAACTTTCGTCTAATCCTTGAAGGAACAAATCACCCCCGGGGAGAAACTTTTCACTTCGTGCACGTTCCTATGATTGTGATTTTAATTGGAATTTTATGACTTCCATAACGTTCCCACTAGGCTTGCATTAACATAGATTTCCATAATGCAAGCCTTGTAAGAACATTAATTTTGTCCCACTTGGATCTCTAGAGAAAAAGCAATGCTTTTCTAATCACACATAGTTTGACTTCCCGCAACTCCAAACGTTTTGCTAGAAGCTTCCATTGATTTTAAGAGTCTTTGTAATACTAGATCATACCTAGGTTTCTTAAAAACGTCATTAAATATTTCATGTCTTCAATGAAAGATCTAATTTCCAAGCAAAGTCAAAAATGTTCACACATTTCTAGGTAGTGTAATGAGAACCACTAATAATTTTGGACATTTTCACATCTTTGGATCTAGGTTTTTGTAAGGTTTAAAAGTTAAAACGGGTCAACTCACAAAACACCCAAGACTCACACATACTCTCCTTCTGATTCCAAACCCATTCCTCGGATGGTCTAGCATCTATTATATTGTAATTTGACACTAATTTCTATACAAAAACTCTCTTTCATTAACAAAACTTAAGTTTTAACCCAAACTCTTAAGAATTTAAGGTTGTTACGCATCATTCTTAAGGAACAAGGTATTAATTGAACCCAAGGACTAAGTGCCTAGTAGGAACATTATTCTTTTATCAATTGTGCATGTGGTCAACCGTGAAGACTCTCAATCCATCCTCAGATAGGCCGATGGAAGATTCCATCAAATTTCAATACGAATCATTAATTATGTTCTCTTTAGAATTCAAACCTTATCTCATGCAATAAAGCTTTCTCTAATTTCACTTAATCATTACGATCCTCTTTTAACATGCAATTAAGCAATTATGCACTTAGCCAAGTGCATAAAAAGGCACTAAAAACAACAAGATTTTCCTGAATTTTTTAATTTTTTTTAAAAAACAAATAAAAATTAGTATCACTTTGGTTCTAAATTTACATGTCTGTAGCGTTAAATCTTGGCTTCTACATGTACATATAAGAGATATACATTCTTTATTTGCTGGAACTTATAAAGAATACATGATGATTAATCTGATTTTTGTCCCTTTTAAGATTGTAACAATGATGTACTTACATTTTGTAGATACACGTTTGTATGATTATACAATTTTAGAGTACATCCCACTACAATACAATTTATAAAAGATGCAATAATAAAAGACACTATTCAGTGAGAAAGTGTGAGGTTCTCACCCTTTATTATATGCAAAAACATATTAAGTTAATCAAACAATTTAAAACTTTTGTAAAGAAATATTGAAATCAAACATATCATATAAAACTTAATTATATTAAATGTATCATATTCATTTATCTACCACGAAAACATCACTTGCTCTACTATGCTATAGCAGAAAGGCTCTCCTCATCCTCCGGCGACTCGACTCCCTCTACGTGTTCTATGGCATTTGCTATCATAGCGGACAATTCATGAATCTTGTCAGGATCGACGCATGGAGGTGTTTGTATAGATGGTATTCGGATAGAAACCATCTAGAGAGTTGTGGAGTTACCGGAGAGTCCAAGACTTAGCGCTAATGGGAGATTAGGGTTAGGGTTAGGTTTAGTGCCGCATGGCGGCTAGGGCAACGGTGGTGTCTTTCAACACCTCATCTCGGGACTTGGAACCCGGATGACCTCCACGTGTGGTTGAGGGAGACTCATCTTTCTCAAGTTGAGTCTCCCACGTGATGAGGTGAGGGTGTGTGCGTGTTGCACATTGTTAGCCTTATCTATATCATGTTTTCACTCTTGAAGAGTGGCAGGGAATCGACTTATTGTGATTTGTGAGTGTTTATCACTTATTTGTTACTTGAGAAAGATCATGTTGTGGAAATGGGTGTGACCACAACATTATTATACATCTACTAGGGTTTTGTGGCCGTTGCTCAAAACTCCTACACCCGCACTAGAGTTTTCTGTGATTAGGGGAAACACGGAGAGTGCGCAGAGAGTGCACAAGAAATCCTTAGAAGGAGCGATTTCAGTGTCTCGTCATCGCCATTTCGTGAGCTGGATCTCGTCCGTCCTGTGGCGGACGTGTTGGAGAGCTGGTTCGAGCAGCTAAAAAACGAGGACCTCGTGGTGGTGATGGACAGGGTCAACCAAGTGAACGCTGCCGGAGCTGGACGAGGAGTGCTATCGTGCAACAGGGCGAGGAGTCGTGTGGTGCACGTCGGAGAACAAGCGCGCGCGGGGGAGCTCGAGCCGGAGGACGTCGTACTGCGTAAGAAAGTGGTGGGCGTGAGAGGCGTGCGATAACAAGAAGAAGCAGACGGCGATCCGGGAGCAGGTTTTGTTTGTACGGGAGTTGATCCTCGAGAATAAGGTGGATCCAACATGCCAAGACTTGCTCTCTAGGTTTATGCGGTTTACGGAGTCACGCAGGCAGAGCTCGAGCTGAAGTGCGTGGACGATCTGAAGCTGGACGCGGCGGAGGCGGACATCTAGAAGTGGTACATCGACCACTCGGTCGTGCTGCGTCTGCTGGACTTGTTCGACAACGAGGACTCTTGGGAGCGAGAGTACCGGAAGACGATCCTGCACCGGATTTGCAAGAAACAAGCTGGTGCCGAGGACGGTGGGTGGTCGGCGACGTTGGGTCGAGTGGACTGCAAGGCTCGAGGCTCTGGCATCGAAGTTTGTCGAAGTTTGTTCAAACGAGAAGTTAGGGTGCCTTTCATTGGATTCGGGCGCAGCAACTTCTTGGAGGACGAGGTGAAGGTCTACGCAGGTGAGGGCGGCGTTCTTCTGCGACGTTTTTTTGGGTGTCAGAACTACAAGCTGGGATTCCATTGGAGAGTGACCAGGATCTGCTTGAGGAGTGCCGGGTGGGAGTCCCATTCTGAAGAAGATGAAGACTACCGGAGATGCCAAAGAAGGCGCTGCGTGGAGGTGGCGGAAGAGTTATCACAAGGATAATTGGCTCGTGGCAGCCAAGCATTCATAGCGACGCTACTTTCTGATCTTTCGATATTGGCTGTTCCTATGATTGTGAAGCAAAATTTCTCAAGTGTGGGATTGTTCATCCACCAATAGGGAATGTGCAGAGCAAGTGGAGGTCGGTGTGGAGAGACGTCGGCGTGAGAGACGCCGCTTGAGTGCTCATCCAGCGGCACTGGTAAAATGGCAGAGGTGATATTTAGTATCACGGAAGTATAGAGGAGTTACATCTAGTACGCCGACACCGAAACCAGAAGTAGCTAGCGCACTCATATCTCCTGGTACTAGGTGGGATTCAGTCTGCAAGAGCAGAGGTGATCAAGCTAGAACCTGATCCTCTGATGAGTGGTAGTGTTTGAACTGATGTGCGCGTTGGAAGAAATTGATGTGGTTATGAGTACAATTGGGCACGATCAGTAATCGCTCCTGCCGATTTTCGAGGACGATTACGAACGTGGCTCCCATCGCTGAGAAGTACACCATCACCATTACCAACTCCAGCTCCGGAGACTTTGTCGTCTCGGCGCAGCCAGCAGTGTTCACCGTGGGCGTCAGGGAATCGGCGGGTTCGTGCGGGGCCGTAAGGAGGCTTGGCAAGAAGGGCGCAGGCTCCTGGTGTGAAGCATCCGCGGGAGGAGGCATCGACCATAATCACGAACGACTCAACGGTCTGGAGGAGCTGCGGGGAGCAGTCAGGCGGAACTAGAGGCGGAAGCCAAACACTGTGCAAGGTGTTGCGGGGAAGCGTCAAAGGAGGTGAGTTGCCTCTTGAATTACATGCTACTCCATGGATGTGATTGTATTCAAGTGTTGTGACTTGTGAAATTTTGGTGCTCTTGGTGATGCGGAAGCGCTGCCAAAAGTTTGTTAGAATTGCATAAGTGCAATTGTCTCCATGTGGGAATGATACATGCTTAAGGACATGTTAGGTTTGTGCACATTTTAGTACAAGAGTTATCCGTTTCTACTATCTAGTGATTTTGATCACTTAGAATTTTAGGGTGTTATCCTAGAACTTATCTAGTTCTGGAGAAAGGCCAGCCTCTTGCACGAGGCATTATAAGGCATAGATTGGATTTTGGGTTTTCTTAAGGAGTAGCTAGTGGTAGCTATTTGAAGGCCCAAGACAACTTTAACAAGGTAACGTATCCGGACCCGCGTTGGAAGGGGATAGTTGGTTGTTTGGGGGAGTGATAAGTTTGTATGATGCATCTTGTTAGTAAGTGGTGAAAGTGCGGGAGAGCGGGTGCCATAGTCACCTTCTTCTTGCTCTTGGTCATTCTTGTAAGATGTGAAGGTGTGGGATAGTGGGTACCATTGTTGCCCACTTCTTACCCTTGCCAATTTGCTTGTGAGAGTGATTGGAAGAGTTGTGGGATTTTGGGTGCCATAGTCACCTTCATCTTGCGTTTTGCCACCTTTGGGAAGTGACTAGTAGAGGTATGGGATGGTGAGTGACATTGTCGCTTTCCTCTTGTACTTCGGCTAGGAATTTGGATTATGGGGATGTATGGCTAGACTTTGGGTTGTTCTTATCAAAATGTTCTGCACACGATTAGTGTCTTCCATCACGTTGAGGTAAGTGTGGCATATGATAGTGAACTAGAAGTGAAATTCTGGCATGCCCCTAATCCAGAGTCAACATCCATTGTAAGTCCATTTAATACAACCACGTAAAAAGAGTGGGTTGTATCGAGCATATGGGACATGGATGGTGGAGGTAGGAAGAAGGAATCAGAAGAGTCTAGTGCATCCAAGGTAGAGATTAGCACCGAGACACTTAATCAATTGATTTCTTGCCTCCAAGATTTACAAGTTAAATCTTCACATTCCCAGGCAAGCTCTAGTCGTAGGGATTTTGAGTTATCTCCCATAGCCAAGTCTCGAACTGGGACCCAAGACTTACAAAAGCCAGGCACAAAGGTGCTAAGCGAAGAGTCCGTGAAGTATTGGACTTTACTTGGTGGGGTGCGCAAAGTCCGAGCGCTTCGGGCCAAAGAGGGTGTTCGAGCACCTCTTTGTCGTACACGAGGCTAAGTTGAAGCCGTGGATCTTGTGGTTGGACAAAAGGTCGTTGTCCTAAAGAACGTTGGGTCAAGGTACGCCGTGGAGGTGGCGGATTTCCGCCGAGGGAATCAATTGCCCACATTCTCCCTCATCTTCACCGAGTTTGAGAGTGAAGGTTTCGTCTTTCACATTACGTGGCAGTGGGAAGTGGGTACGTGGCAAGAGCGGGCCAGCAGTGTGTGGGACACACTCACCTTGGAGCTACTCGATTGGGAAGTACCACCCACTGTCTACGCTCCGGAGAAGAAGGGCACTCATGAAGCATGGCGTTTCTTTGATTGAGCCAACCAATTCTCAATCTGGAGACGTAGAAGGGGCCCGGTTTCACTCGGAGAAACACCCCATTTACGTTAGAAGTTCGTGAAAGAGTGGTAGAGGAGGTTACCACTCAATCCAAAGAAGAGGAGGATACGATAGTAGAAGAACGTGAGTTTGTGGTAGAACCTTTGGCACGTAGTGCAAGTTCCCCACGAAGAAAGCCTTTGCAATCAATTTTTGATTGGGAGGAGATGGCTTCACCATATGGAGGAGGAGGAGAACGGGGGGTGCGACGGTTTTCGGGTGCCACGGGCACTATTGAAGCGGATGACTTCAAGAGGGAGTTCATCATGTGGTGTGAATTCCAGAAGTCTCGCAACCCCAACTTCAACCCTTACATGGTGTGGAGGGCGTTATTTGGATGTCTAGATGGAGCTCCGTTAGCGGATTATGGAGAATTCGAGGCGGCTCACCTCACGGAGATATTGGCATGGAGGAATTTCTATGCACCGAATTATGCGGACGTATTTGGCGGAGCGCCAAGTGTGCCATCACGTGTGGGAAAGGAGAAGCAGGAGGAAGGCACGAGTAGTGCCGAGGACTTGAGCCAACCGATGGAAACGGTGGCTATTCCACCTCCGTTTAACCCTACGGCCGTATTCTTCACACAGATCCGTCGAGACTATCAAGGTCAACGGGCGGATAAGATGAAGGCATTGAGGTCTTTTGCGCGAGGAGGACATGAGTCCTTGCGGGAAGCTCATGCGAGATTGCGGAGACTGATTTTTGCAACTCATGGAGTCATGGAGCAGCAAGCGGTGCAACACTGGTACAGCATCCTAGAGATGGAGTTGAAGACCTTAGTTCGCAATGAGGCATTGCGATTGGGTGAGCCACCGACTTTGCGATTTGTGTTCGAAACTTCGGAGGGAATAGAGATCAATTTATTGGAGGAGAAAGCGGCCATGGGATTTCTCGAACGAGAAGAGAAGGTTCCTGAGAAGGTCAAGGTGGCCAAGGTTGCGGTTCCCTCCTACGCCACCGACACTGAGGCATTATGCTTTAGTTGTCGCAAACCGGGGAATTTGAGGAAGGATTGGAAGGAAATCAAGTCCTCTACCCCCCAAACCGGTGACTATTGCTTTGGTTGTGGTGCTAAGGGGCATTCCGAGGCTAAGTGTTGGAAGCTTCACCCCGAGTTGAAGCCTTCTGGAGGCAAGGGAGCCAAGGCAAGCAACAAGGAGAAGGAGTCCAAGTCTTCTTTAGGAGACAAGAAAGGTTGGAAGGCCAAATTTGCGGAGTTGGAGGCCAAGATGGCGGCCATGAGCGCGAATGCTGCTTCAGTGGGTGAGAAACCCCAAGCCACTCCTAGTTTTCATGCTGGGGGCGGATTTAGGCCCGATGATGACGAATTTGGGGACTATATGCTAAGTAGCATGGCACTTGCTATCACGGATGGCTCACGGGAGGCATATGCCCTTACGTGGAGTCAAACACCGGTGACCAAGGAGGTTCCACGTGAAGCAAGTCCAACCTTGGATCCTCAATATGGGAAGGACAACCGGCAAGCTCGATTGCCAGAGTCTTTCACGTTGGAGGAGATGGTGCCAACATCTTCCATGGTGCCTCCAACGCGTCGAGGGGTGCCAACAACTCGCCCTAGCGTTGGGATTGTAGAGCCATCCAGTATGGCGGTGAGAGAAGCGGCAAACGTGGTTTGTGAGGCTTCACTATTTTCTGCTAAATTAATGTCACAAGAGGGCTTCAATGCAGCGGCGATCTTCAAGATGGCGGCTCAAATGAGTGAGTCGGGTGACTCCACGGGCGTCAATGCGTTGAAGACGGAAGTGGTTGGAGGAGAGGTGGATAAGAGTCAAGAGGACAATGTGGAGAGACTGCTTTCAGCAGCCATCAGTATAAGAAACCCGTGTTTTTTGTCACGTCCTAAATCATGTCCCAAGAGACATGTAGACATCCGAATTTACATTCCTCTGACGTACCAACGCGTGTAACACGCTATAACGCGTGGGGACATCACCAAAAACGCGAGGACATCCCTACGACATGGACGATTTTCAGAGATTTTGGGAGGCTGGAAATGGTGCCAACTGAGCGCCACGTAGACGGCACCTAAGCGGCAGGATGACGGGCAGTGCCACATGGCCGGGAAATTCATCCTCTCCATTGGTGACATGGCATCTGACGTGGCATGTGACGTGGACCCACGTGGCCTCTGATGTAGACCCGGGAAAGAGTGACGTGGCGTGCCACGTCAGCAGGGATTTGCGTCATTTTTTTTTCAGATTCATGTTTGCTGGGACGTCACTGGGAACATGGCTGCGTTTTACAAAACGTCCCAGATTGACGTGGAGATGTCGACGTGGATGTCTACAACGACGCGTACTGGCTATGGATGTTCATTTTGTCGAATATTGCCATGTTGCACAGGACATGTCCATAGACATGACCAAGTTCTGAGGTACGTTGCTTATCCATGTACGTGGTTATAGAAGGTGTCATCGCGGATGTCTCATAAAATTTATGCGTGTCTGATGTGACATCTCCTGAGACATGGTATTGTTCACGGCGTGTATTTGATGATGTTTTGGAGGATACGAGACATGCTGTAGAAGACACGAGTACTGTCTATGTGGACATCGTTGTGAACGCGCGGACATCTATATGATGACGTCATAATGTTCTTCAGGACGTCTCTGAAAACATCTACTTCAAATTTATGGATGTTATGAAATACGTCGTCGTGACCCTACAATAGTCCCTGAAAACATCTGTGCATCATGTGTGACGTGTTACCAAGACATCAATGACGACATGTAGACGTCGCGAAAGACATCCATTCGCCATGTCATAGGTGTTACTGAAGACATCATCACGTAGACCGAGACGTCCGAGAATACATCCGCGCGTCTATATGATCCGAGAAAGAGACTGAACCCTTGAAAAGTAGACGTCTCATAAAACATCCCCATGTCGCTAAGGAAGTGCATTCAGAGACATCATCATGATCACCCAAACGTCCTAGAGAACATCCTATTGTCACGTTCGACGTCCTAGATGGACATCATGCATATCACATAGCCGTCCCACAAAACATTGCCTTGTCATAGAACAATTGTTATGAAAGACATCACCATGTTCACGTAGACATCCAGAAAAACATGACCACATCACGTCCAATGGGTTAAATGAACATGAACCTCATCACACAGCCGATGTAGGTAACATCCACTTGTCACATAAGAATAATTCTGCAGAACGTCATCGTGATGACACAGACGTCTACGCTAACATTCTAATGTCATGTCTAACAGGGGGCATGAACATCGTCCTCAACACATACTCGTCGTAGAGAACATCCTCATGTCAATAAACAATTGTCATAAAAAAATCATCATGATTACATAGTCGTCCGAGATAACATTCCCACACCATGGACAATGTCTTCCAGGGAACATCGAAGCATATACGTAGACGTCCCACGTAGCATACTAACGTGACCATGCATACATTCACTAGGACATCGCGGGCGTCCCCCCAGACATCCCCGTGTCATAATCTAGATGTCATACAATACGTCTCTTCTAACATTCAGGTAACCACGTCTTCCACTGGCTCCAATGTCTTCACAGCCTGTCGATGCTCCCATGTGTGCATCAATAATTTCCATGCTTGTCCATTGCTCTACCTATTCAACATGCCAACAATGCCTTCGGTTAAACTAGTGATAGAGTAGTATACATTATTGCATTAGTTACCAATCGCAAGACCATCATAAGATACATGGTCCAATCGTGCATGCACACATATCCTAAATCATGAACTATTTCGACGTTCTGGATGATTGACACTTTGGTATACATGCTACAATATGGGCCAAGACGTCCGCAGAGATGTTCTACCAGACGTCGTACGCTGGCATGGAAACGTCCACGTGTTTCCGCGGACGTCTTCAGAGACATCTGCAATAACGTCCTTCTTGTCCGCCTGCTTTAATCCAACTTTGACTTGTAACAGTCATCAAGATTTCAGAACTTCTAAGGTTTCGGTGAAGTCATTCACCCATTTCTTTGCAGGCCCCGTATGTCATTTATTTCTGGCCGCCTCTGCTCTTGTTGAAGTCCCTACCTGTACTTGTGAAATGTCAGCAAACTATACTTATGCAATGTCTAGGTATATTGTAGATAATACAGTTTCTGACACTCTTTCATTGGAAAATGTACATTACTACCCACCGCATAGTTCCAAAAAGAAATATGCCTACATACAAGTCCAAATATGGAGTGGGTGTACATATTTCCAACCTTCTGAAGCGGCTTCCCCTGTTTGGACATTTCGGCTGCCTTTGTTGCATCAACCTTTGTCACTTTGGAAGCTCCCGTTGACTTCTGCGTGTCGCTCTTCTCCGATTTTGACAATCCTACAGGCTTAGGTGTCTTTGACAATGCCTTTAGCATGTTACCTGGTTGCATTCTACGTCGTTCAGCTCCCGCAGACCCCCCCCCGCTGTTTCCATGTCATCCTGCACCTTGAATTCATCACAAGTTAGAAAATTAGTCACAACATCAACACTAGCCCTGCTATATGTAGAACAGAGAAGTTTACAAGCCCATGTACACCCATGTTATCAACTTCATAGTAATATGACATAGACATGATTTGAGATATGAATGGCTTACAGTTCGTAGTGATTACATAGACGATAACAACACATGTACTGATCAAAATTAAACACAGCTAAATTGTCAAGACAACGTCGCTTGAAACATTGCTATGTTCCTAGACATGTCCAACAACGTCTACACAGACGCGAAGATGTTACCAAAAACGTCCACGCTTTTCATACATGCTAGTCCAGATGTCCTGTACAACGTGATGACGTCTGAAGATCCTCTAAGGACATCCTCCATCACTTTACCTGTTGGGAAGGCTCTACAGACACCGGCGTATCTAAGATTGCGTACATCATCCTCTTGAGCCTTGTTGCCTTCGTTCGGTGCTTGTGTGAAGCCAAGTGTATCTTCCCCCTCCCCGGTGCCCTCTCCTTGTCCGGGCTCAATAGAAGGGTCTCCCCCAACATCTTGCCCAACCACCATTCCAACATCCTCGTGGCCGCTGCGATGTGAGACGCCAGAGGCAGCATGGATTGGCAAGGTTGGGCGCGTTGTCTCTGTGATGGGCGTGGGCGGTGGAGGTTCCTGCACTAGTACAAAACAGGGAAAAAAAAACCGCACTCGAACTGGAGTTACGATTCGTTTGACCACGCTGTCGGAACAGTCAGCACTGTTCCTATATCGGGCTGTCCTGGGTTTTTTGGCCATAACTCCCTTATTTTTGGAAGTTTTTAGACGTGTAATATACCGTTGGAAGCGTGTTTTTAAGGCGCTTCCAACGGTGTATTACACGTCCAAAAACTCCCAAACATGAAAGAGTTATGGCCAAAAAACCCGGGACAGCCCGATTTAGGAACAGTGCTGACTGTTCCGACATTGTGGTCAAACGAACCGCAACTCCGAATCAAGTGCGGTTTTTTTTTCCCTGTTTTGTACTAGTGCTGCAAAGCCACGGAATGGACACGCTCTAGGGGATCCGTGGATTGGATCAGTGTTGAGTCCGCGTGCGATGTCTTCCCGGCCAAGAGCTCCCGAAACATGGCCTCCATGCGCTGTGTGGAGTCTTCAATCTTCGACTCCAGTCGCTTGTTCGAGGACTCAATCTTCGCCTCCAGACGCTCGTTTGTCGCATCCATTTGTCCCTCCAACTCAACCAAGCGGCTCTGCAAGTCTTCGAGGTCATCCTCCCCAGTACCACCTGCACTCTCCTTCTCCTCCTGAATCCGTTCTTCGATCTCGTCCACGATCTCAGACTCCCAGGGTTCTCTATTATGGCAAAGAGTCTCGCAGGATTCAAACAAAACATCGTTAGAACATGAGAGTCAATGATAAACAACAACAACGGACCTGTACACCCAAACTCTGCGACGGTCAAGACCCACATCGCCGACGACATCTCCGGACATAATCATGTTACAGAGGACGTTACTGCATTGGATGAGAATCACGACGTCCAGCGCCAGGTCATGAAGGCCCTCGACCGTGGTGATGCACTGCATAGGGATGCAGAGGGGCAGCAACACTTGGAAGAGGATGACGACATTGATAGCGATACGGTGGATGGCCTCCAGCAATTGTATGAGGAAGCCACCACACCGCTGTATGCAGGATCCAGAACCAGCATTGTTTCCGCTACAATCGTCATCATGAACATGTGTGTTGTTTTTGAAGTGAGCAATACGTTCACCAGTGAGTTGTTGCAGTATTTGGCAGAGGATTTGCTCCCTGTAGGCAACAAGCTGCCCAATAGTCATTACGCCGCATCGAAGACCATTCGAAGGTTGGGATTGAACTACAACAACATCCATGCATGTCCTGATGGTTGTGTCCTCTATGAGGATGAACATGCGGAGTTGCAGACATGCCCAAAGTGTTCCAAGTCCCGATGGTTGGAGGGCACTAACTCCATCCCAGCCAAGGTGATTAGGCACTTTCCTCTCATTCCCTGCTTGAAACGGATGTGGCGATCACCAGAAATTGCGGGGATGTTGACAGGTCACACAAAGCACGTTGGTGTCAACGGCGTGATGCGATCCGTGATTGACAGCCCAGCATGGAAACACATCAACACGGATGTTGCGTTTGACGGCTTTGGACGTGAGGACCGCAACATGCGTCTTGCTTTAGCACTGGATGGTGTCAATCCTTTCAAGTTGAGCAACACAAATTGGTCTACGTGGCCACTGGCCAATGCTGGTCTTAGTCTACAATTTGGAGCCTTGGTTTGTGACGAAGAAGTTCTTCATATCCATGTACATATTGATATCGGGGAAGCGTTCCCCAACTGCAACAAACATCGACGTGTTTGTGCGCCCGGTGTTGAAGGAGCTACACCAACTTTGGCAAGGAGTCGCCGCACAGGATTTTACCCAACCCGTGGGATCTCGACGCTTCAATCTACGTGGATTGCTGACGTGGACCATTTCGGATTTCCCTGCACACGGCCTAATCTGAGGCCTATGCTGTAAGGGATATAAAGGATGTCTTGAATGTGGCCCGGAGACAAATGCACGGATGGCAAAGACAGGGGATACGCGTCCCGACCGTAGGATACAAGGTTCGAAGATAGTGTATGGACGAGCACGTCGGTACCTTGCTCGTCACCATCCGTACCGTAGGAACACTAGGTTCAATAGGAAGCGTGAGAACCGGACAGCGCCTCGAATCATGTCAGGTGCAGACGTCATCCGTTACGCAACGTGGCGGCAGTCATACTTAGATCTTGGTGGCAGGGAAGGATCTCCAAGTGACCCTGTGCACTACACGGGAGTCAAACGTCTTAGCGCATTCTTCGAACTTCCGTACTGGCAAGTGAACACTTCGTATATGCTGGCTGTTGGAACAAATACCGGATGCATTGTGTCAATGTTGCTGTCATGGTAGACATCGCAGCGTTACTTGTGATGTCTATGTCGTTATGGAAGATGTTCTTGCAGACATACTTCAAGACATCCTCAGCAGCAGAGGGATGTTTCTAGAACCGCGTGGCAATGTTCTTAGAAACGTACATGAAATATTACAAATCTAATCAACATGCATGGTTCATTCTAATAGCATCTCAAGGTTCGACACGTACTAGACGTCATGCATTGGAAGAAAAATCTATGCGAGAACATTCTGAAGACATTGTTTGGAATGAACGACAGCCCAGGAAGTCGTCAAGATGTGGAGGACTTGAACATACGTGAGGAGATATGGCTGCAGCCCCCCCCGGACGCCGAGGTGACGAATACTACATGCCACAGACACCATACATACTTAAGCCTGAGGAGAAGCGAGAGTTTGTGCACATTGTTTCCAGCATCTGCACTCCCACAAACACTAGTACAAAACAGGGAAAAAAAAACCGCACTCGATTCGGAGTTGAGGTTCGTTTGACCACAATGTCGGAACAGTCAGCATTGTTCCTAAATCGGGCTGTCCCGGGTTTTTTGGCCATAACTCTTTCATGTTTGGGAGTTTTTGGACGTGTAATACACCGTTGAAAGCGCCTTAAAAACACGCTTCCAAAGGTATATTACACGTCCAAAAAATTCCAAAAATAAGGGAGTTATAGCCAAAAAACCCAGGACAACCCGATATAGGAACAGTGTTGACTGTTCCGACAGCGTGGTCAAACGAACCGTAACTCCAGTTCGAGTGCGGTTTTTTTTTCCCTGTTTTGTACAAGTGAAACTACGTGGGAGCAATTCACAAGCGGTTGCAGGACGGAAAGCTGCAATACATGAAGACACACGACTATCATGTCCTCATGCAACAGGTATGGGTACTACTCTTAAATTACCTTCAGTCAGAATACACTTATTTGTAAGAGCTACAGTGCATTGCATGGGAACTGTGAATGTCTGTTTTTGAGGATTCTCTTGTATGGACCCTTTCTTGTAAGCCATGTCTTGCAAAACATGTGGACGTTGAATTGGAGTCTGGACACAAACAAATGTTCTGCAAGACACGATGATGTTTTCTATGACATTTCAATGTTTGGCCAGACAATGCTCATGTCTGTTGAGACATACGCAGCGTAGGAGCCCAGAGGTGATCGCAGCCATGATTATTTCCACCTTCTTGTATTTTTGTTTTCAGAAGTCGAACATGATGATTGTACTACCTCCTGTAGATTCTCCCGGTGGCTGTTCGGAACTTGCCGGACGAAGAGGTGCGCGTAGCTATCATCAAAATGTGCAGAGTCTTCCAGCGTATATGTGAGAAAGAGGTACGGGAAGACGCCCTCGATGCTCTCATGCGGGACGTGGTAATCGCAACGTGTGTGCTAGAGAAGGAGTTTCCGCCCACATTCCTGAACGTGATGGCTCATCTTCCCGTGCATCTCGTGGAACAACTGTTCATATGCGGACCGGTGCATTGCAGGTGGATGTATCCAATTGAGAGATACATGAAGACGCTGCAATACATGAAACCTGTATGGCCACCTACCTACCGCTGAGCTAGAGACAAGAGATGTTGTACATCCAAGCTAGGCTAACAAGCTCCAAATGTTCCCACATTGAATTAAACTGTAGGTCACCCTACGACCACACTTTTTGTATCTATATTATCTTTTTACATAGTGTAGTAGTTTACAACACGACACCGCCTCCTTCAGTTCCTTTGGAGCAGGATTCTCCTTCCTTGGTTGCTATTGGATGCCATGCGAAGGAGACTCTTCTCCCTCCACGTCTACCAAGCTTCCAAATCCTTCCAATTGGCTTAGTATGCCAATTGTCTTTTTTTGGTGAGTTGTGTGTTCTCCCACGAACATAATCTCCACAACCTCCTCCAAATCCTTCGTTTGGTGGACCAATCCCCTACTTCGGCTTCCATCCTTCACTCCATGAAGAGGATCATTAGTCTTGGGTGTCGCAAAAAGATTCGCGGAGCCCCACATGTTCTATGGGTGAGGTGTCAAGGCCTTCTCGCCCCCAACCACTTTGCTTGTCACCCTAACAAAGACAAATGGTTCTCCGGCCGCCTGCAACTCATAAGATCCCATGTAACCAGTAAAACTAGAAGCCAACCGCTTCTGTTCTGCCAATAGTAAGGAAACGATCCACGTCAATCAATTTAAGCCCATCGCTTGCCCAAGTAAAAATCGTTGTTGTTGCTCCGAGATCCCGGGCGCATCGGTAGTGCCTGTGGAAAATCCCATGGCTCTCTCTCGTTCATCTGCATTGGGCTCTCTCTCGTTCAACTGCATTGATTATTCTGTAATATAACCTGACATTCTAAATTAAGTACTGTATATTTAAATATTAAAAAAATATTTATAACTTAATATAATATTAAAGTGTATTTTTTCTACAAAATCCAGAATTAAAAAAAGAAAAGGAATTTGCAAAGTTCAAAGTGGCAATACCTATGTGGACATATTATATATTTTGTAGTTTACAGCTGTTCATCTACATGGCAAGCACAATTCCACATCGACGTCATTATGTGTTCTGGTCCACGTCACTTGAGACATCCAACTCCATATGTCTTCAGTGACATCATTATGTCTCTAAAGACATCCTCCGGGATGTCTTTGAGAACGTTGCAGAAACGCGATGATGTCTTTGCAGAAATTCTGGAAGATGTTTTACGAGACGTCCCACCTGGGTGTCTTCGTAGTCATCCTCGGAGACATCACCAGAAACATCAAAAGGGACATCCATATGCGGTCATGTTTGAGTGGATGTCACCTGCGTCTCGTATGACGTGGCTGTTGGCACTAGTCCGAACGTGTTGTACGACATCCCCTCAGACATTTGCATGTTGTTACTGACATGTCCGCGGTGACATCCGCAACAATGCGGCCCGTGTCTTGAAGAATGTTTTCAGGGATGTTCACGAAGACGTCCCTGAAAACATCTACCATAACATTCATGATGCAGCATGTCGTCTTGGCACAGACATTGACTATGACACGGTAGACGACGTGAGAGGCCGTCAGCAAAAACATGTAAAATGTCCTCCGATACATAGTAATGTCAGCATGCACGTCCGCGGGAATGTCCCGTCGAATAGATGAAGGGGGCAGTAAAGTACGGTACTACGAGCAAAATGTCCAAAAATCACTACTCCTCCTCAGTCTCAACTTGGTTGTTGGTTTCTGTTCCGGTTACGACATATCTCCCTCCCGTCGTAGCAACTCTCCGAATTGGGTCCGTTTCCAAAATCGGCGGTTGCAAGCCCTGGAAGTCCTCGTCATCACCAACAGCGATAGCGTTGGCCACTAGATGTTGATGATGGGGTGTGTTTCGCCTCTCTCTAACTTCTGTTCTGCAAATAATCTTCCACCCGAGTCTCGTAGGGACATCGCAGAAAAACACCTGCTGACAATGCAAGGGGAATGCCAAGGAATCCGCATGTACTCTGTTGTCCATGTGGTTGAAGTTTGCCACGCTGAATCCGTACTTGTCACGTTCAATGCTAGGAACTCGCACATCCCGTGACGCTTTAATCCACTCGCATAGCAACATCGTTGTACAGTGATTGCGGTAATCCAATTCCAGTATCTCCTTGATGTACCCGACATACTCGGTAGTATGGTCAATGGGCCTCCCATTGCGAATCCCCCAACGCAATTGCTATATATAGGTGGCCACCACACATGAGTCCCGAGTTACAAGGCCTCCTTCGGAAGTCCTAACACGCAAATGCATCCCAAATGCATACATTTGTCGGTGGGAGGTTGCATAACGCTTCGGCGGACATGAATACTATATCACGTCCTGGTCCAAGAGAACTCCAACCTACTCTGCTGCCTGCACCCGCGCCTTCAGCCAATCAGCAAAGCTTGGCAAATCACTCAGTTCGGGTGGGTATGTCACCGGTCTAGAAGGTCGACGACGTCGTGATAGTACTTGAAATGCCTCTCGCTCTTCCCATCTGCGTCCCTTCGTTGTGTATTCCCTGAACAACACATCCACCTCTGTTCTTAGACATCAGACATGTACGGTAATCACGTAGTGCACCTGTGACGTTGGGATTTATCCCCGAAGACGTCTCCAGTGACATCCGCCTGCTCATGTGGACGTTGCAAATGACATGTGCACGTCCATCATCTATACATCCTCCAAAATTCTACAATATTATGTACAATGTCAGCATGGACAGGCATGTAACGTTCACGAGTCTCCTATTTTGATGCATATGAATGATATCAAGAAGAACATCAGAAAGTGCTTAGAGAGGAACTCACTCTCGCCACGGCTCCAAGCAAGGTGCGTTGTCAATTACGAATGCGTGTGCATGGCCGCGGACCTCATCGGACATTCTTCTCTTCGTGTGTTCATTCAGCCTCAATATCTCGTCGTTCATAATGGCGTCCTCGTTCGGGTCCCATACACGGTGGGTTGTCGCTGTATGCCGCTGCATGTACTCTATGCAGAACCCAAGCGTGTCCTCTAGTCTATAGCCTTCTGCTATACTTCCTTCTCGATGTACGTTCGTCCGTACGTAATCTTTCAGCGTCTTCATGTATCTCTCAATTGGATACATCC